>JAMWET010002497.1:92500-102500 GCA_024036415.1 Prochilodus magdalenae
TGCCTCGCCCCAGTTCTAATCCATCTCACCTGTCCCTCGTTACCCTCCCCTCTGTATATATACACCAGTCTGGTTGCTCTCTGTTTGTGAGGTGTTGCCTAGTTATTGTTTTACTATGGTATTGTCTTTCTGGTTTCGACTTCCGCTTGTCAAAAGCAGGTCCTGTTTTGGATCTGATCTGGAATGTTTGCTCTAAGTTGGTTGCTGAGCTCGATCCCCTGTTGTAGAACTGGTTGGGCTAATATCTGAACAGCTACATGCTAATTATATATAGTTATATAGTTCATTTTAAGTCTAATAAAACTGAAAGGTTTATTAAAAGCATGCCAGATAATAAAGATACAGTGGGATTTATGATCTGCCTGGGTGTTTCAGTGGTAGTGTGAGCCACACACACCAAGTCCTTTACAAGAGCCATGTTGCATCATCTGCGACTCGCTCAGGAGTCTATAGATAGTTACTTTAGGAGAGTCTGCTTATTAAAACGCATTATTTGGGAGGAAGGAAAAGTAGTTCCTATTTTATGCCATCATTTCTCAACAACGCTGGCCATAAATCTGCCGACCAGGCAGAACGAGGAAGTGCGGCAAGCTGGTGTGGACATTCCTGAGAAACCTTTTGTCGTGTGTGGGCGAGCGGATGTCGAGCTGAGCTGGTAGTGTTTCTCATCGCTACTAGGAGTGACGGACTGTCACATGCAATGACTCCCCCGGATTGGCACACCAGCAGTTGGGGTAGATGCTGGGCAGTCCAGGCACCAGGTGCCACCTGTGTCTAGACGGCAGGCAGGCATTTACATTACACGTACGACATTTAGCTCAGGCTGTTATCCAGAGCGGCTTACAGAGTCAATCATGTTACTGGGAGGCCAGTGTAGTGTTGGGAGTCTTGCCCTGTATGGGTGTAGCACAGTGCAGTCACCCAGACCGGGAATCGAGCCCCCATCTCCCACATGGTGTGATAGCTCTCGGGTGGGTGCTGGTCTTATCCGCTGAGCCACACCAACCTCAAGCGGACAGGGGAGCTGTTTGTGCATGATGGCGGATCAATGATCCTGTCTACTGTCTGGAGCCTGTTTGCTGTGTGTGTACCCTCACACAACCAGACCACACCTGTAAACCACACTTGAACCTACCTCACACACATACAAACTCGTCTGTGGTTGTAGGCCGTGGTTTGAGAAACTCCAGTGTAGAGAGCAGAGAAAGATGGTGGATGTTTGTTTATTTATTTATTTATTTATTTATTTCAGCTTGGACAACATCCCATAATAACCCTTAACATAAACGCCTTTGTGTGCAATAAACATATATATGTAGAACAGTCGGTAGTCAGTAGCCTCTGTATATGTGCACAGATTGGAACACAACCACACCCCCTCCCTTCACAGCCCCTCCCCACCCCTTCATTAACCCTACTTCCTCCGCCCCCTCCACTCAACTTCTATGAGTTGCATAGGCCCACCCTAGTCTCTGTCCCACCCTTTCTTTTGCGGCCCTGCCCAAGTCCTTTGTCATTTTGTATGTCCGCCCTGTCCCGATCATACAGTCCCAACCTTAAGCCCCACATGCTTCCATTCCAAGCATGGAACAGCTCTTCTCAAACCCCACCCTTTCTTTTTAAAGCCCTGCAGCCACGCCTTTTCTATAACAGCCCCACCCCCTCTTCTCAAAGTCCCTTCTCCACTTCTCATAGCCCTGCCATTTCTGCCCAAAGCCCTGACCCTAACAGCTCTGCCTCCTCTTTTACAGACCTCCTGCTCCTCTTACACCCCCACCCACAAGCCCTGCCTCCTCCTCTCATTGGTCCACTTTCTCTTTTATAGCTCCGCCTCCACTTCATAGGTTCACCCTCTCCTCTCATAGCCCCACCCTCTGCCCCATCCCCGATCTCCCCTGTCTAAATCTCCTGCCTTTATTACTGCAACCCCACCCACTCTTCTCAAAGCCCTGCCTCTTCTTCTCATAGCCCCACCCTCTCTTCTCAAAGCCCTGCCTCTTCTTCTCAAAGCCCCACCCTCTCTTCCCAAAGACATTTCTCATTATCAAGCCCCGTGTCTTCTTCTCAAGCTCCACACTCTATTAAAAAATCAACCCCCTCTTCTCATAGCCCCGCCTCCTCTTCTCGCAGGCCCGCCCTCTTCTCTCATAGCCCTACCTCCTCTTCTCACGATCCCTCTCTCTTTTCGAAGCCCTGCCTTCTTGTCTCCTAGCCCCATTCTCTTTTCTTAAGGACCTACCTCCTCTTCTCATAGCCAAACCCCTTCTTCCCTAAGCTCCGCCTCCTCACAGCTTTGCCCTCCGCTTTGGACCACCGCTCCTCTCATCCCGTGACCCCCTACTCAGCGAGCTGTCAGCCACCCATCTGACCCAAGAGGTGTTTCAGCAGTGTGTTGTTTGTATCTCGCTGGTTTGGTTATGGTTGTCATTGTTATCATTGTGGTCACATGACCACTGTGTCACTCTGGTTGCACCAGCCTGGTTGTCTCCGGGGTCAGAGGTTACATTCGGCGATGTCTGTGTATCATGTGCGATGTGTGTGAGGGTCCCATTGGCTACGATGCTTTGCTGCAGGTGTGTGTTCCACTGGGGCACAGCAGCTCCGCCCCAAAGGCGCCGGCTCTCCTGAAAGTTCACACACACCGTGCAGCGCCGCCCTCTTTTCTCACAGCTCCGCCCCCTCTGTCCATGACCTCGGTGACCTTTGGGCTGATGCGGTCCTCCGTGAACCCCCGGCTGGGCGTGTGTGAGCGCATGTGTGTGTCTGAGCGCGACAGAAGCCAGGTCCGAGTGCGAGGACGTGCTGTCGATGAGCCGCCGACCCAGTGCCAGCGGCCGGACAGGCAGCGCCAGCCTCAGAAGCTTCCAGAAGCGTGAGCCCGGCCTCTCCGAGCGTGCACCGTGCCAGTGGATGCAGGTGGAGCTCCGGCGCAGCTCCGTCAACTCGGCGCAGGGGGCGCCAAGGGGACACCGGCGCACCGTGATCAGAGGTGTATGGAGTGTGTGGTGCAGGTACACGCACAGTCGGCACTCCAGCAGGCTCACGCTCTTCTCACATACACACTCGCTGCTCAGGACCACCAGCAGCCGCCGACTGGCTTGCATACACCTCAGTACACATTCCAGGAGGTCTGGCGGAGACAAACGTAAACATGTTAGAATGTAGCTACATACAGTGTACAGATATGAACACGCAGCTGAGCACAAACCCCAGCACGACCCACACCCTACTTACCCAACAAGCTTAACTGTAGGTTCAGATATTCAGATTTCCTGGCTACATGGCATACCGCATGCCTAATCTGCTCCAGGCCGATCAAAGCCAGCCATCTGGTGGATCACATAGGACCACACTTCTTAATAAAGTATGCCGAGACCTCTGAGCAAACAGGACCGACCTTCTGGTGGATGATTCAGCTCCAGCATTCTGACCAATCAGACCAACTTTCTGCCGAATCAGTCAAGGGTGAACTTATGGCCAGTCCTCTGACCAATCAGCGCCAGCCTTCTGATTAATAGGATCCTGCTGGATCAGTCAAGGCTGATCTACTCCATCATTATGGCCAGTCCTCTGACCAAACCGAACCTCTGGCAGACCCATCAGGGCTATCCTTACAAAGGATCAGTCAGAGTCAACATTGAGATGGACCACTCAGGAGTAGCCCTTGAGAAGATCAATCGGAGTCAATCACCACCGACGTTCTGGTGGATTACTCATGTACCAACATTCAGGTGGACCAATCAAAGAGAATCAAATAGGGTGAACCGTCTAAAGTAATCATGGTCAACGTTCTGACCAATGAGCACCAACCTTCTGGCGGAACCACAAGGGGCTACCCTCTGGTGGGCCGATCAGAGCTACCCTTTGCTGGGATCAATGAGAGCCAATATTATGAGGTAGACCAATCGAAGAGAATCCGGGTGAACCCTCGGATCCATCCTTGTAGTGGACAACTCCGGGCCAGCCTTCTGGCCAATCAGACCAACTTTCTCCTGGATCTCCTGGAAGGCTGATCCTCCAGACCAGGTGTGGCCAAACCTCTGGTGAACTGATCAGGGTCAGCCTTCTGACAAATCAGAGAACAGTGTGCATGATCAGTTTGAAAATGAGCAATCTAGTACGGTGTAAACCGGGGAGAGCATTCTAGAACCAGCCCACCGAGGAGAATGGTGTAGAACAGTTCCAGTGTGGTCTGGCCTTTATAATGTCCATGAACTGTTGCGGATGAGGAGAGAATGTTCTGGAAGAGTGTGGATGAAAGAACAGCCCAGAAGAGGGACAGTGATGTGATGACAGGAATGCAGGAATGGGTCTATTTAGCTGGAACCGAGGAATCACTGGACCTGATGTGTTCGCCCATTGCTGGGGATTAAATTAGATACTGATGTTGGATGGATAAACAGGAATAGGACTTTATTTACATGTTTATTATTTTTAATTTGCTTTACATGACTTCTTCATTTCTTGTGAAAATGGGTGTTTTTTTTATATATATATATATATATATATGTATGTATGTATGTAATTGTGTGTGTGTGTGTGTGTGTCTATATATATGTATGTATATGTATATAAATATTTTATATATATATATACAGAAGTTTAGGTGGTGTAGTTGGTGAGTATGGAGTCCATATCCTGATCCTACATATACCAGTGTGGTTAGAGCGCCCTCTACTGATTGCCCTGATAGCAGGAGGATAGTATACTGCTTTTGGCCCACTAATGGCAAAGTTGGCGTCCACTGGTGTTTCGCTCAGTCATTGTCTCCTAGGCAGCCCGCTGGCAGTTAAACAGCTTATCAGACTAAATCCGATGATTAATAAGTGCTTATTGTCCGAGTAGAGTCTAATTAAATTACCCTTACGCTCAGCTTTTATTATCCTGTAAATGACTGACGTATTTTTAGGGTCTAAATCGTTCGTATCCGGCCTAGTCCGTTTGTTTTCTCACAGAGGCTTTTAATCTTGGTCTATAGTTTTTTTTTCACAGGGGAATAACCTTTGGTGGTCCCAGAGTGGACCAGGGTGTCCCCGGGGTGCTGACCTGATCAAGCCAGCAGACAGATATATGCTCTCTGTCTGGGCAGTGAACACAATGTGCTGTCACACTCATTGACAGGTATATAGGGGCACCTAAAGCCCTTGACATAAACCACCCCCCCTCACCCCCACCCCCCACACACACATAAATACACTCACTCGCTCACTCAGTGAGCACACTTGCCCAGAGCGATGGGCAACCCCATCCACGGCACACCCCACTGCTCCCTGGGTGGGGCTGGGCTAGCTGGATAGGTGGGCAGGTTAATCACAGGTTAGATTTTTGTCGGACAGGATTGAGCTCGTTTTTGATGATAATGGAATATGACTGTCTGGGTTATTCTGCAGGTTGTACCTCAGTTTTCTAAAGCGCAGCATATTCCTCATACTGTACATCTGGATTCACCCTCTCTCTGAAACACTCCGTTAGAGCGCCTGTGTCTTTTATACCCCACCTCCTGATGAGACCAGTGTGCTCTGATTGGTCAGCTCACTCACACTGCCATGGTTGTTCTTACAATGGTGTTGGTTCGGCCATTTCAGAGCCGTGTGTTTACACTGTCGTAGCTCTGTGTGTTGTGTAAGGGTGTGGAGCTGTAGAGGTTCCTAATGGTATCCTGTGATAATCCATCCCATGCAGCTTGAACATCCTCACACAGTTCCTGCAGATGGTGCGGTAGGGGTGGAGGTGGAGGGACACCAGGTCTTCTGGACGTGTGACAACAAACCGTTCATCTCGGTGCTGACCACGGTGCCTCCACACACGGATTCGTTGGGCGTCTCCACCAAGACTAAAGCGGGACTCGTCACTGAAGATGACCCGCTGCCATTCTGAGTCACTCCATGGCAGTCTGGTACGACACCACTGCAGTCTTTGGTGACGGTGACGTGGTGTTAAGGACAGTCGTGGTAACGGTCTGTGTGGGTGTAGTCCTGCGTGGTGCAGCCGTCTGCCGATGGTGCTGCACTAACAGGAGGACTGATGGAGGACACCACTGCTCGCTGGAGGTCTGTAGTGGTGGTGTTGGGTCAGTCAGGTACAGAGATAAGACCCGTCCCTGCTTTCGTCACATGCACAGCTGAACCTACCCACCAACTTTCATTCCTGTGGGTTGACTCCTTCTGGGTGCGGCTACTTTTCTTTTGAGGCCGAGTGTATTTCGTGTCACTTCTAAAGCTGGCGCATCTTCTCCATGGTCCCCCGCATAACCTTCTCAGTTTCAGTGCTGCTCCCGGAGACCCTATAAGCTGTATACTATCTGCTACAACACACCTCCACAGCTCATTAACAGCCACTAATGAAGTGAATCAGGTGCGGGAGATTAGAGGACTCACCTGCGAGCATGGCACCAGCCCGGCGGGACTGATATGCCCCCTCATTAGCATACTGATTACGATTTATTATCCGTTCGGCCGCCTCTAATGGAATACACACTGAACGGAAAGGTTCCAATTATGTAAACCTGCAGAGTCAGCCGAATGGAGTTTATATTAGTCTGACCATTCATGCCCCCCACACATACCCTCACATGCACACGAGCCGTGGCCGTCCTGTCTGAATGAAGGGCATGAAAATGTAAATATGAAAATAAAAATATTTATTCATTTCCACAAACAATGGCAACACAAAACTGGAAAACAGAGCAAAATGAATTCAGATGAATACGAAATGGCATAAATAAAATGAACCATGAAATGGAATGTTCAGAGCGCAGCGCCGCTGTTCGGCATGACCTGTTTCTGGGGCGTCTGTGAGCCGGGTCTCTGTAAGGTGTCCAGTATGAGCGCCGTGCTCTCCTCTGTTTGCCCGTGCCCCGTGTGATCCTTGTGATCCTGCGGATGCTTTGTGGGATGTTTGGCCGTGTGCGTGGGGTGTTTGCGGACCGGCAGCTCCAGCTGCAGCTGCTTCCAGAAGCGAGACGACAGAGGGAGGGACTTGTCTCCCTGCCACCGGATGAGCGTGAGAGCGATGCGCGCCCTGCGCAGCTCCTTCGCCCAGCACTGCTTGCTTACGGGCTTATACTGGATCAGCACCACTCTCAGGTGGCCCCCCTGCAGCATCGTTATCCCTGCCTTGAGCTCCAGCAGAGCCTGGGTACCCCGCACCGCACTGAGCGCGCTCACCACAATCACCAGCCGCCGGCTGCGGCCGACGAACCGCAGCGTCTCGTCCGTTATGGCTATGCACATACACATACATACACATCACAGTTAAACACGCATGCACCGGGGGACCAAACATGCTGACCTCCCCGAGTTAAAGGACCCATATCCTGCATGACTGCTGGGACAGCAAGCCTTAAATGGTAGTCAGTACATCTCAGCTGGTCCGGGACTAAACTGCTAAGGGCTAAACGACTGGGTCTAAACCGCTGGAGGCTAAGCATCCGGGACTAAACCGCTCAAGGCTAAACGACTGGGTCTAAACCGCTGGAGGCTAAACGTCCAAGCCTAAACCACTCAAGGCTAAACAACCGGGACTAAACTGCTGAAGGCTATACATCCGGGTCTAAACCACTCAAGGCTAAACGACCGGGAGTAACCCGCTGGAGGCTAAGCATCCGGGTCTAAACTGCTAAAGGCTAAACGTCCAAGTCTAAACCGCTCAAGGCTAAACGACCGAGACTAAACCGCTCAAGGCTAAACGTCCAAGTCTAAACCGCTCAAGGCTAAACGACCGGGACTAACCCGCTGAAGGCTAAGCATCCGGGACTAAACCGCTGAAGGCTAAACGTCCAGGTCTAAACTGCTAAAGGCTAAACGTCCGGATCTAAACTGCTAAAGGCTAAACGTCTGGGTCTAAACTGCTGAAGGCTAAACGTCCGGATCTAAACTGCTAAAGGCTAAACGTCCAGGACTAACCAGCTGAAGGCTAAACGACCGGGTCTAAACCGCTCAAGGCTAAACGACCGGGTCTAAACTGCTAAAAGCTAAACGACCGGGTCTAAACCGCTAAAGGCTAAACGTCCAGGACTAAACCGCTAAAGGCTAAACGACCGGGTCTAAACCACTCAAGGCTAAACGTCCGGGACTAAACCGCTCAAGGCTAAACGACCGGGACTAAACCGCTCAAGGCTAAACGACCGGGACTAAACTGCTAAAGGCTAAACGACCGGGTCTAAACCGCTGAAGGCTAAACGTCCAGGACTAACCAGCTGAAGGCTAAATGACCGGGACTAAACTGCTAAAAGGTTGGGGTTAACTGCTAAAAGGATGAATGGGTGGGGCTAAACCGCTGAAGGCTGAATATACTTTATACACTACATCAAATCAAATTGGATTGATGGTCAGGATACAGGCCCTTTAAATAAACCCCCATTAACGTAGACTCACTCACAAACAAATGAACTAGATCCGCTTCATACGTTCAGGAAATAAAGCCCGGTGCCAAACATGACTACAGGCGCTGTAGGGGTTAAAACAAGCACCACGGAACAGAGGCGCTTTAATAACGACAATGTAAAGACGCTACATGAAATCAGTCAGGGGTTAGTGTTTGGTTCTAGTGTCAGGCTTTATGTTCAGTAGCCGTTCGGTACACTAGCACCAAGGTTGAGATTTCATTTACTTTAAGATTCAGACGCTTACAAGCTACTTAAGATGTAAATACTCAAGCTCTGCTTCAATTCAGTTTCATTTAAAAATGCAAATACATTTTATTAATCAGTTTTAACACCGATATTGCATAATTACATGAAGCGTAATCACCCAGTTCTGGAAATACATTTGAATTTCACCGTATAGCCACAGATAGTGTCTGACTGAAATGTTTACACTAGTGCGGTAAACAGTAATTTCACCGTAAAACCAAATTGGTTCATATGAATTTTCAGTTTCAGCCCAAAATTGCAGATTTAGGTCGGGAAATAAAAATTCAAGCATTGAAGAGCTACGCCTACGTCATCAGTATTCACGTAACTGGTACGAAAGTACAGTAATACAGTGCAGTATCTATAAAACCTCGGTGCGTTATTTACTATTAGAATTAATTTTTGTATAACCTTTGTCTAGCAGTTTCGGTCAGTTTAGGACAGAATACACTCAATACAGATGCTTATTTAAGGGTTCTTTAGTAACGTCAGCTGTTCTACTTAGAACCATGAGCACCTATATACAGTAGTGTTCAAAATATTAGCAGTCCAATATCACTACCCACATTAATCACTGTTCTTGGTTTAAATTATATTACCCCATGACGAACGACCTACCAGCTGGTGCAGCAGATTATTAGAAAACCAACAGACTCAGCATTCATGATATGCATGCTCTTGAGTCTGTGTATTTGAATAATTAAGGGGCGTGTTCAAAATAATAGCAGTGTGGAGTTCAATCAGTGAGGTTAATCATTCTGTGAGGAAGCAGGTGTGAACCAGGTGGCCCTTGTTTAAGACTGAGGCCAGCACATGTGCATGCATGTCTCCCTGAAAGCCTGAGAATCATGGCTCGTTCTGAACATTGCTCAGCAGAACAGCGTGCTTTGGTTAGGCTGAACAGCTGAACTGATCTCCAGTGCTTTAAAATGGAAAGCAAAAACAGAGACGTGGAGGAAAACGGAAGACTACCCTTCCAATGGGTCGAGGGATAGGCAGACTGGCAAAGGCTCAGTCACTGATCAGCTCCAGGATGATCAAAGACGGTCTCAGTTACCTGTGAGTACTGGACAGTTAGAAGACGCCTGTGACGCCGGTAAACACTGAGACGCCACTAAAGGACTGGATTTTGAACACAGGGACATTACTTCCTGAAACTATGAGGGAATATCAGTAAACCTGTTATGAAGATGAAGACGGGCTTTCGGTGTTTCGCATGCACTGATCCAGACTAAGTATGAGGTACTCACTCCCTCCCGGCAGACTGTCCCTGTCGAAGATGCAGACGGAATATCCCAGCTCGGCCTCCAGCACCCTCCGCAGCGTCGTCATGACGAACTCCTCCTCCTCTCCGTTTCGTGCGTATGA
>JAMWET010002497.1:105000-185703 GCA_024036415.1 Prochilodus magdalenae
GCTACAGGTGAGAGGTGTACAGGTAGGCCAGGGCTACAGTGCACCTGGTTATAGGTGTGATCTTTGAGAAGTAAGAGTGCCTGCCTGCCTGAGTGTTGATTACCGTTTTCCTGCAGTGTAGCGATGCTGGAGTTGAATCCTACGCGGTTTCGGGCAGAGCAGCGAAACTCCCTTTGAAGATCTGCCACCGAAAACTCCAACACGTGCAGCACTTTCAGCACAGTCTCGTCACCGTAATCATATTGCTCCGTTCTGAACGTACAGAAGAACATTACATTTTAAAGTAATTACATTTTAATTACTTTGCAATACAAAGTTTCAGTATACATGGCTGCATGCAAAAGATTTACAGGTGGGTGGGGCCTCAGTGCACCTGGATACAGGTGAAAGGTGTTTAGCAGGGTTAGGGTTTCAGTGTACTTGCCTGGAGTTTCAGGCACCTGTCTAGAGATGAGAGGTGTAAAATCGGGCATGGATTCAGTGTACCTGACTACAGGTGAGAAGTGTACAGATAGGGCGGGGCTAGAGTGCACCTGGCTGCAAGTGAGAAGTATACAAGTGTGGCTGGGTTTCAGTTACCTGTTTGGAGGTGAGAAGTGTAAAGGACGGGCAGGGATTCAGTGTACCTGACTACAGGTGAGAAGTGTACAGATAGGGCGGGGCTAGAGTGCACCTGGCTGCAAGTGAGATGTATACCAATACGGGGGGGATTTAGTGTACCTGGCTTCAAGTGAAAGGTGTACTGGCGGGGCTGTGTTTCAGTTACCTGTAAGAGATGTAAAAGATGGGCAGGGATTCGTTGTACCTGACTACAGGTGAGAAGAGTACGAGTAGGGCAGGGATTCAATGTACCTGACTACAGGTGAGAAGAGTACAAGTGGGGCAGGGATTCAGTGTACCTGACTACAGGTGAGAAGAGTACGAGTAGGGCAGGGATTCAGTGTACCTGGCTACAGGTGAGAAGTGTACAGATACAGGGAGGGGAAATCAGTGTACCTGGCTTCAAGTGAAAGGTGTACAGGTGGGGCTGCGTTTCAGTTACCTGTAAGAGATGTAAAAGATGGGCAGGGATTCGTTGTACCTGACTACAGGTGAGAAGAGTACGAGTAGGGCAGGGATTCAGTGTACCTGACTACAGATGAGAAGAGTACAAGTGGGGCAGGGATTCAGTGTACCTGACTACAGGTGAGAAGAGTACAAGTGGGGCAGGGATTCAGTGTACCTGACTACAGGTGAGAAGAGTACAAGTGGGGCAGGGATTCAGTGTACCTGACTACAGGTGAGAAGAGTACGAGTAGGGCAGGGATTCAGTGTACCTGGCTACAGGTGAGAAGTGTACAGATACAGGGGGGGGAAATCAGTGTACCTGGCTTCAAGTGAAAGGTGTACAGGTGGGGCTGCGTTTCAGTTACCTGTAAGAGATGTAAAAGATGGGCAGGGATTCGTTGTACCTGACTACAGGTGAGAAGAGTACAAGTAGGGCAGGGATTCAGTGTACCTGACTACAGGTGACAGATGTACAGTTAGGGCGGGGATTCAGTGTTCCCAACTACAGGTGAGAAGTGTACAGGTAGGGTGGGGATTCAGCATACTTCATTGGAGGAGAGCTGTAGCGGGGGTTGGCTAGTTCCTCCACTGTTTTGTTGTCGATGCTCCACCACACCTGCTGCTCCTCATTCTCCAGGTAGGGTAGAAATGCCTGGCAAGTCAGACTGACCTTCTCACCTGCAGGATCACCATGGAAAAGTGTTAATGAGTGGCATCACCACAGCGGCACTTTACCGACACGCCACACAGAATGCGGGTGCATAGCTACATGGTGAAAGCTAGTTCAGTAGACTATAACTGTATTGGGTGTGAGCATATAGTTCAAAACATGTGTCCCTATAAGATCACTGGACAAAAAATGAGCCCCCTGTAACTGAAACGCTCTTAATGCCATGTAATCCCTCCACCAGCACCAGTAACAGCTGGGATTGGATTGGGCCTGGACTGGACAAGGTTCTGGATGTAGCCACGTCAGTGTTCAGACACTCTTACATCACTGAACTGGTCAGGTGGTCCAGATTTGGGTGGAGGCCTTCCCTGGCACCATTCCGAGGAGAATTCCCTGTAGGCTGGGATTGTATCCACTGCTGGTAGACCCGTATGACCGTACGCTTCCACACACCTGCAGATTCAGCTACTTCCTTCACACTATGGTCTTTGGCCACGCCCACATGCAGTCCCTCCTTTTAGCCAATCATTAACATCTGCTCTGGAGCCATTTTCCACACATGGAACGAGACATTCCCTGCACTGTAGCACCTCTTCCCAATCTATGGATCCCGTCACTCACACCCCGCAGGGATTTATAGCACCATCATCCTTGTGCAGCGCCACCTACAGGAGCCTGAAAGTACTACCACCTTAAAACGTAATGTGTCTGGTGAGTTTTGTCTAGCATGCTTATTTTGTCTGTATATTGATCTTATATAAGTCAGGCATGACTTATTATTTTTTATTTAATTATTATTTATTATTATTATTATTTAACTTATTATTTTATTAATCGTATTATTATTATTATTATTATTATTCTGTTATATCATATATTGGTATATATATAGTAATATTGATTGTATATGTGAAATTTGATTTCTTTATGGGATAGAAAAACAGGACTTGGAGTTGATCCAAAAAAAGAATGAGCTCCAGACTCTCTTTCCCCTTCATTTTACAGGCGTTTTAGCCCAGACCGTTTGGAAGTTAATGCACCGTTTATGATTTCTCTTTGAAGCACTCTAACTGCTAATTGTTTGGCTCGCTTAATGTCATTACGCTGTAAATGTGGTTCACAAAACGTTTTTAAATAGCCTGAAATAGCCTGCAAATATTTGCTACTGCATCGCTTGCTGCTTCCCTCATGAACTTATGAACTTGCTGGAAGTCGGTCTGTAACACAGCCGCAACTTAAAAACCGAAAAGAACCAAAAATAGTCATACAATCAAACATCAGTGCCAGTGAGAAAACATCTACCAAGCTGAAGGAGCTGAAAGAAGAGAATCAGGTACCACACGTTTAGCTAGTGTTAGTTTCTCTTGTCCTTGCTTCATGTTGTGGTTGTTGTGTGGAATCAACTCTTGAAATCGACTCCACTGATTTTCTGAAACCTAAAGTCTGAAATCTGAAACTTCAGAATGTTTGTAATCAAATAGTCCTAATGTAAACTGAAACTCACCCACAGTTACTGGGTAAACCTGACCCAATGCAGGATTCAGAATCCTTGGATGCTTACTCCCACTGTTGGCTGCTCACAAACAAATATAAAAATATTAATATTATATTAAGAAAAGGAAAGTACAGTAGAGTAATGTAGAGCAATGTAGAATTATGTGAATTTACAGCACAGTCCACTAAAATAATTTAGAGTAAAATAATGTAGAGTAGAACAGAGTAATGTAGAGGAGGATGGAGTAATGTAGAGCAGAATAAAGTAATTGAGAGTAGAATGGGTGATGTGAAGTGGAAAAGAGTAATGCAGAGTAGAACAGATTATTGTAGAGTATAATAGTGTAGAGTGGAAATGAGTAATGTCAGGAAGAACAGGTGATGTAGAGTAGAACAGAATAATGTAAAGTGGAACGGAGTAATTTAGAGTAGAATAAGTTATGTAGAGTAAAATAAAGTCATTTAGAGTTGAATTTGTGATGTAGAGTAGAACAAATTAATTGATAGAGTAATGTAAAATCTAGAATAGAATGGGTGATGTAGAGTAGGATGGAGTAAAATAGAGTAGTAAAGAATAATGTAGAGTAGGATCGAATCATGTAGAATAGAATGGGTGATGTAGAGTAGGATGGAGTAATGTAGAGTATGACGGACTAACGTAGAGGAGGATGGAGTAATGTAGAGTATGACGGACTAATGTAGGATGATGGAGTATTGTAGAGGAGGATGGAGTAATGTAGAGGAGGATGGAGTAGTGTAGAGGAGGATGGAGTAATGTAGAGGAGTATAGAGTAATGTAGAGTAGGATGGAGTAATGTAGAGGAGTATAGAGTAATGTAGAGTAGGATGGAGTAATGTAGAGGAGTATAGAGTAATGTAGAGTATGACGGAGTAATGTAGAGGAGTATGGGGTAAAGCAGAGGAGGATGGGGTAATGTAGAGGAGTATAGAGTAATGTAGAGTAGGATAGAGTAATGTAGAGTAGAATAGAGTAATATACAGTAGGATGGAGTAATGTAGAGTAGGGTGGAGTAATGTAGAGTCGAATGGAGTAATGTAGAGGAGGATAGAGTACTGTAGAGTAGGATGGAGTAATGTAGAGTAGGGTAGTGTAATGTAGAGGAGGACGGAGTAATGTAGAGGAGGATGGAGTAATGTAGAGGAGGATGGAGTAATGTAGAGTAAGATGGAGTAATGTAGAGTAGGATGGAGTAATGTAGAGTAGGATGGAGTAATGTAGAGTAAGAGAGTAATGTAGAGTAGGACGGAGTAATGTAGAGGAGGATGGAGTAATGTAGAGGAGGATGGAGTAATGTAGAGTAAGAGAGTAATGTAGAGTAGGACGGAGTAATGTAGAGGAGGATGGAGTAATGTAGAGTAGGATGGAGTAATATAGAGTATGACAGAGTAATGTAGAGTAGGATGGAGTAATGTAGAGTAGGACGGAGTAATGTAGAGGAGGATGGGGTAATGTAGAGGAGGATGGAGTAATGTAGAGGAGGATGGAGTAATGTGGAGTATGACGGAGTAATGTAGAGTAAGATGGAGTAATGTAGAGGAGTATAGAGTAATGTAGAGTATGACGGAGTAATGTAGAGTAAGATGGAGTAATGTAGAGTATGACGGAGTAATGTAGAGTAAGATGGAGTAATGTAGAGTAAGATGGAGTAATGTAGAGTATGACGGAGTAATGTAGAGGAGGATGGAGTAATGTAGAGGAGGATGGAGTAATGTAGAGTAGGACTGAGTAATGTAGAGGAGTATAGAGTAATGTAGAGGAGTATAGAGTAATGTAGAGTATGACGGAGTAATGTAGAGTAAGATGGAGTAATGTAGAGGAGTATAGAGTAATGTAGAGTATGACGGAGTAATGTAGAGGAGTATAGAGTAATGTAGAGTAGGATGGAGTAATGTAGAGGAGTATAGAGTAATGTAGAGGAGTATAGAGTAATGTAGAGTATGACGGAGTAATGTAGAGTAAGATGGAGTAATGTAGAGGAGTATAGAGTAATGTAGAGTATGACGGAGTAATGTAGAGGAGTATAGAGTAACGTAGAGTAGGATGGAGTAATGTAGAGGAGTATAGAGTAATGTAGAGTATGACGGAGTAATGTAGAGGAGTATAGAGTAATGTAGAGTAGGATGGAGTAATGTAGAGTAGGATGGACTAATGTAGAGTAGGATGGAGTAATGTAGAGTATGACAGAGTAATGTAGAGTAAGACGGAGTAATGTAGAGTAGGATGGAGTAATGTAGAGTAGGATGGAGTAATGTAGAGGAGTATAGAGTAATGTAGAGGAGGATGGAGTAATGTAGAGGAGTATAGAGTAATGTAGAGTAGGATGGAGTAATGTAGAGGAGTATAGAGTAATGTAGAGTATGACGGAGTAATGTAGAGGAGTATAGAGTAATGTAGAGTAGGATGGAGTAATGTAGAGGAGTATAGAGTAATGTAGAGTAGGATGGAGTAATGTAGAGGAGTATAGAGTAATGTAGAGGAGGATGGAGTAATGTAGAGGAGTATAGAGTAATGTAGAGTAGAACAGCTGATGTAAAGTATAGTATGTCGTACAGACGGGTATGACATTGATGGTGCGTGTAAACTGGAGCACATGTCCATTGTTCTGGGAGAAGACCACGCAGGTGTAAGGCCCCGCAAAATCAATCAGCATGTTATAGATCACCACCTCATCACCCTTCACCTGCCTTTGGACCAAAGACGAGAAATCCCTGCTGCACCTCTACAGAAAGAGAGAGAGGGGTGGGAGGAGAAAGAGAGGGGGGGGGGGGAGAAGGAGAAAGAGGGGGGGGGGGAGAAGGAGAAAGAGAGAGAGTGGGGGAGAGGGAGAGAGAGAGAGAGAGAGAAAGAGAGAGGGAGAGAGAGAGACAGAGACAGAGAGAAAGAAAGAGAGAGCAGTGTGAGAGAGAGAGAGAGAGAGAGAGAGAAAGAGAGGGAGAGACAGAGAGAAAGAGAGAGCAGTGTGAGAGAGAGAGAGAGAGAGGGAGAGAGAGAGAGGAAGAGAGAGAGACAGAGAGAGAGAGAGAGAGAGCAGCGAGAGAGAGAGAGAGAGAGTGGGGGGGGGGGGGAGAAGGAAAAAG
Organism: Prochilodus magdalenae; assembly: GCA_024036415.1. Taxonomy (NCBI): domain Eukaryota; kingdom Metazoa; phylum Chordata; class Actinopteri; order Characiformes; family Prochilodontidae; genus Prochilodus; species Prochilodus magdalenae. The sequence continues at coordinate 111,311 of JAMWET010002497.1, forward strand.
AGAGAGAGAGAGAGAGAGAGGGAGAGAGGGAGTATACATGAAAATGATTATTGTAATAAGTGGTTCTGAAGTCTGAAATTTAGTCTACTCCTAGACTGACTAATAATCTTAAATTCTTTTGTATTTCTGTATGTCGTCCACTAGCTTTGAACTTAAAACATCTTTTACTTTAGGCCACTAGGTGGCGCTTTTTTTGATATTGATACCAAACAGATTGGATTTAAAATAATCATATATATATATATATATATATATATATATACATACACAGTATGTATGTCATTAAACTATAAAACAGCACTCATGGAATTATAGAGTCCCCCTTAAATGAATCATGAATATTCACTAGCCTGAAAGGAGAACTAGAGCTTTTACACTGTGCAGAAAAAGAGATCAAAGTTTTTACACCACTAAATATATATTAGAGGTGGAGATATGGAGGAGTACCATACTGTGTACATCAGGAGTAGATGTGGTGTAGCAGGATATGGACTGGTTCAGACTCTCAGCAGGTGGAGCTGTTCAGTGTACCACTGTAGAGTCTTTAAGACCACCAGCTACATCTGTTTATACTCATCATTATAAAGAACAACTGCTCCCAGAAGGAGGTGTGGGAGTGCGGGTGTGTTGGGAAGGAAGATAAAGGTGACCAGGATCAATAACTGGTGATAAATTTAGACTGATATGATCAATATTTATTGAGCTACACATACAGAAGTCTGTCTCTCAGTATGGCGTCGGGCCGCCGTGTTCGCTAACCCAACACGCCAGACGTCTCGGTATGGAGCTGTAGAGGTTCCTAATGGTGTCCTGTGATAATCCATCCCATGCAGCTTGAAACATCCTCACACCGTTCCTGCAGATGGTGCGGTAGGGGGGAAGGTGGAGGGGACACCAGGTCTTCTGGACGTGTGACAACAGACCGTTCATCTCGGTGCTGACCACGGTGCCTCCACACACGGATTCGTTGGGCGTCTCCACCAAGACTAAAGCGGGACTCGTCACTGAAGATGACCCGCTGCCATTCTGAGTCACTCCATGACAGTCTGGTACGACACCACTGCAGTGTTTGGTGATGGTGACGTGGTGTTAAGGACAGTCGTGGTAACGGTCTGTGTGCATGTAGTCCTGGAGGACTCATGGAGGACACCACTGGTTGCTTAATGTGCGCAGGTCAGTCAGGTACAGAGATAAGGTCCAGCCTAGTGCAATTAATTTCTCAAAATGTCTAACCTACTCAGTGGGTGCAACTAATTGTACAACTGTTGGTGATGCGTGCGGTTGGATGTGTCTACACCTTTGACAGGTAGTGTGTGTGTGTGTGTGTGTGTGTGTGTATGCATGACATACATGATACCAGGTGACATTGTGAGGGATGCTGGGCAGGTGCTCCAGGTCCGGGCAGCGCAGACTGTACATGGAACTGAATGGAACGGTGACGTTTCGGTGGAGGGTACCATCACAAACCCCATCACGCACAAACACCTCCAACTGCACTCCCACCTTTGCACACGATGTGGAGTTCCTGCAGAACACACAGACACCCACCACTCTGAATCCTCTTCCTGAACCTTCATTCAGAACCTTCACCCATCAGCCAGTTATCTACACCCACTCTCCATCCTATCAGCTCCACTGACCGTACAGGACACTCTGTAGGTGTGCAGGTCCAGACTGTAGTCCATCTGTTTCTCTGTGTACTGTATTACCCTGTTCTTTAATGGGCAGGACCCCCACAGGACCCCCACAGAGCAGGTACAATGTGGGTGGTGGATCATTCTCAGCACTGCAGTGACGCTGACGTGGTGGTGGTGTGTTAGTGTGTGTGGTGCTGGTGTGAGCGGATCAGACACAGCAGTGCTGCTGCACACCTCAGTGTCACTGCTGGACTGAGAATCGTCCACCAACCACAACTTTCAGGCGTTGTGTGGGGTACGTCCTGTGGGGCACGTCCTGTGGGCAGCGTCCTGTGGGCAGCGTCCTGTGGGCAGCGTCCTGTGCCCACTGATGAAGGACTAGAGGATGACCAGCACTGCACTGTGCAGCAGCAGATGAGCTATCGTCTCTGACTGTCCATCTACAAGGTGGACCAGCAAGGTAGGAGTGTCTAATAGAGTGGACAGTGAGTGGACACAGTGTCTCAACACACCAGCACCACGTCAGTGTCACTGCAGTGCTGAGAATGATCCACCACCCACATCGTACCTGCTCTGTGGGGGTCCTGTGGGGGTCCTGCCCAATGAAGAACAGGGTAATACAGTATACAGAGAAACAGATGGACTACAGTCTGGACCTGTACACCTACAGAGTGTCCTGTACGGTCAGTGGAGCTGATGAGATGGAGAATGAGTGTAGATACAAGGAGACCAGGGACATATGCTTGTACCTGAGCATGCAGATGTAGAGGCCTCTGTCCTGCAGCGTGGCCGCGTGTATCCAGAGGGAGTCGCGGTGCTTGAGGAAATGGTGTGTGCGCAGCTGAATGGGCTGCTCCAGCTCCTGTGTGTGCGTGTGTCTGTACCACAGCAGTGTTAGTCCGGAGCTTTGGTTGTAGTTATAGAGGGAGGGGAAGGAGAAGAGCGGGCATGAAATCCGCCCCGATTCGCCCTCGTACACGCCCACTGAGACGCCCTGCTGCACACCCCAGTCATGGCACTGCACACCTGAAACGCACACAGGAGAGCACACCGGTTAGACTTCATCTACACGCATCCCTTCATACACACACAGGCTCATAACATCCGGAGTAAAGGTGGCCTGCTAGCATCCTCGCTAATCTGCTAGCTGGCTAATGATCCCCCCAGCCAGGGAGCGTAGCCGCTAGTCAGCTAATATATCAGTCATCAGGCTAACACACCCAGTAGACCGATAATACGCCCACTTCTCAGATAATGTAGCTTTTAATCTATATCTGTTACCAGGCTGAAATATCCGCTAGACGCCCGGTACATCTATTAATCCGGTGTTTCAGTCAGCGAATATTTCCGCTAGCAGGCTAATATACCCGGTAATGGGCTAACGCATCGATTTATTGGCCAATACATCAACTAATAACACAAATTCGTGTTACATCCCAGGCAGTGTGGCTACACGGGTGAAACGGAAAACCTCAGACTACTCATGCATGAAAATCAACGTCACTGGAATCATTGCCAGCTGCCGTCTGGTTTAGACAATATATAAAACAAAATATATACATTTACAAACACATAACAGTATTTATATTATATACCTATACCACTATTACATACTGTCACGTCTCCTGCTGCTGTTTGACCTCCTTGCCCACAGAGGTCACTCTCTCCCGAATTCCAGCCCCTGTGTTTCACACCTGATTGTAATCAGCGGCCATTTTGTATTTACATACTCCGTCGTCTCTTCGTAATGCCTTACGATTCTGAGCGGTTCTTTATTGGTTGCTTCCCTGGTTTGGATTCTTTGCTTCGGTTTACGGTTTTGAGATTTGGTTTGGGTTTTGGCTACATTCCTGTTTGGTTGTTTTTGAAAGTTTGACCTGGTTTGTTTGGATGTGGATGACACATACCTAATTCACAGGTCTACTTCAAGACCATGCCTGTTTCGTTTGAGAACGTTATGAGTATTGTAATATATTTACAAATACTGACAATACATATATATATATATATATATATATAAGATGTCATGTGACCCATGTGTTGCGAAACACATCTGGTCCACTAGCAGAGATACAGCCGAGTGGGCTGACGCATGGCCGCAGTGTGGTGCGTATCGTGCAACTGGGAGTGGTCCATGCAAGTGCTGTTCACCATGCGGCATCTGGGCCAGGCTTGAGCCCAAACTGTTTTGCTGCCTGCCAAAACTGCCAAAACCTTCATTTGGACAGCCATAATATAAAGTGGTGCCGGCCCTGTTTCAGAGTTCGGGTATCTGCCCATCGTTCCCTCTACCCCGCTTAGATCTAATCAGAGCGCTTACAGCAGAGGAGGGCCAAGCTGGAGATCTCCGGAGTCAAACGGATAAACGAGGACTTCCTCCGGCCCGGAGAGATGATCACAGATGGGGAACACACCCACACACACTTGATGAGGGTGTGCGTAATGACCGCCGGGAGCGAAGTGGACGAGGCAATAACTAACCAAACATCAATAACACACCTGTCGGCCTCATCCACGACCTGGACATTTATATCCACACACCACACGAACGCACACACCACACACACTACACACTACACCCCCCACCACCCCCCCCCCACACACACACACTAAATCAATATTTAGTAATTGAGCTATAAAATTTATGATATCAGCGTCGTGTTAAAGTTAAAACTTTATAAAGTCGAAATCAATTACAGCTTAAAACGTCCGCATCAGCGTTAACTCACCGACACTACAGCTCAAACACTCACTCTTACACACTCTCTCTTACACACTCACTCTTACACACTCGCTCTTACTTACACACTCTCTTACACGCTCGCTCTTACACACTCTCTCTTACACACTCGCTCTTACACTCTCTTTTACACACTCGCTCTTACACACTCTCTCTTACGCTCTCTTACACACTCGCTCTTACACACTCGCTCTTACACTCTCTCTTACACACACTCTCTTTTACACACTCGCTCTTACACACTCTCTTACACACTCTCTTACACACTCGCTCTGACACACTCTCTTACACACTGTCTCTTACACACTTTCTTACACACTCGCTCTGACACACTGTCTCTTACACACACTCTTACACACTCTCTCTTACACACTCTCTCTCTTAGACACTGTCTCTTACACACACTCTCTCTTACACACACTCTCTCTTACACACTCTCTCTTACACACACTCTCTTACACACTGTCTCTTACACACTCTCTCTTACACACTCTCTCTTACACACACTCTCTCTTACACACTGTCTCTTACACACACTCTCTCTTACACACTCGCTCTTACGCACTCTCTCTCTTACACACTCGCTCTCTTACACACTCACTCTTACACACTCGCTCTTACACACTCTCTTACTCTCTCTCTTACACACTCACTCTCTTACACATGCACACGCATACATACACGTATTAAAGATGGTCTGAATGGGCAGTGGTGCTAAGGCTAATGTACCATGCATGCTAACATCCCACTGCATTTGAATAATTTACAGTACTGCATCAGAACTCCAACAGTATACGCCCTCAGCACTACCGCACACACAGACAGGATGAGTTACTCACACTAACACACATACTTTGGGCTGATACACCCCTCCCTTAGCTCCGCCCACTAAGGGATATGAAGTCATGCTTCAACCCCATATAAGGACTCTCGTTAGGTGGAGTGTATAACTCTAAGCTCTAAATGTAGGTACTGTGGTATATACTGAGTCTGTTCTACAGTTTCTCATTAGGTGGAGTGTATAACTCTAAGCTCTAAATGTAGGTACTGTGGTATAGACTGAGTCTGTTCTACAGTTTCTCATTAGGTCGAGTGTATAACTCTAAGCTCTAAATGTAGGTACTGTGGTATAGACTGAGTCTGTTCTACAGTTTCTCATTAGGTGGAGTGTATAACTCTAAGCTCTAAATGTAGGTACTGTGGTATAGACTGAGTCTGTTCTACAGTTTCTCATTAGGTCGAGTGTATAACTCTAAGCTCTAAGTGTAGGTACTGTGGTATAGACTGAGTCTGTTCTACAGTTTCTCATTATGTTGAATGGGATTTTTACCACTGTTGTATTTGTGGGCGGGGCTCAGAGAGAGGAATTCTTGCATTAAAACTGTCAGGGTATATAACACACAGTCAGCATTAACACATGCGCACAGCTACACACACACATAGCGTCGGCTCTGTCTCTGTGTGGATACTAACTGGTGTGTGTGGGGTCGTCCCTGTAGGTGTGTGTGTTTCTCGGGGACCGGGGTGTGTGTGTAATTGCTCTGTCACATTCCTGCTTGTTGATGATCAGTCTTCCTATTAAAACTGACAGACACACACGCCCAGACGGTCAGCCTCCACTGAACATTACAAATCACCTGGATGTAGAACAATCTATCCTGCGTGCTGCAGAGGGAACTGAGTTTAATTAGCCTTGTTTCTGGAGGAAGAACAGGAATAAGACCGCTGCACACACTCTGCACACTCTGGAGGCTATACAGCGATAAATCCTCCCTTTATATATTATAATAATTCACTTCACTAGTTATTATTTTACATTTTACTAGTTATTTATAAAGTTTGTGTTTATTATACCTAATAAATAGACATTTTACTGCATATATATATAGGCTACTAGTGGGCATGTTAGCCAGCTAGCTCATTTAATAGTCTACCTAAGGATATATTAGCAATGAGCAGCTATATTAGCTCACTAGCGCATATGTAAAACCGCTAGCCGATATATAAGCTAACTTGTGGATATATCCAATTATTTGCAGTTATATTAATTCACTAGCAGATATTTAGCAGACTTATTAGCGGACTAGCGGACCAATTTACTACCAGTCTGATATGCTAGTCAACTAGCCGATATATTAGCTGACTGGTTAGCTGGATATATTAGGTAAATTTATTTAAAAAGCTGAAGACCAGTCACAATTTACTGAGTTAATGATTAAATATATTACTGGGTATATCGACTATTAGCATGTTAGCTAGCTAACTCGTATGTTAGTCCACTAGTGGATATATATTAGCTGTTGATATATATGAGCTGTCTAGTAGATATGTAGGACATTTTCCTCGGCCAGAGAGCATTTTAGCTGCCTATCTGACTAGCGGATATGTTAGATGAAAAGTAGATATATGAAGCGAATACTGTGCACATTTGTAGATTAGCAGCTATATATATATATATATATATAACTGACTGGTGGATATATTAACAGGCTGGTGGTTATATATTAACTGACTGGTATATATATATATAACTGACTGGTGGATATGTTAACAGGCTGGTGGTTATATATTAACTGACTGGTGGATATATATATTAACAGGCTGGTGGTTATATATTAACTGACTGGTGGATATATATATTAACAGGCTGGTGGATATGTTAACTGACTGGTGTATATATTAACTGACTGGTGGATATGTTAACAGGCTGGTGGATATATATTAACTGACTGGTGTATATATTAACTGACTGGTGGATATGTTAACTGACTGGTGTATATATATTAACTGACTGGTGGATATATATTAACTGACTGGTGTATATATATTAACTGACTGGTGTATATATATTAACTGACTGGTGTATATATATTGACTGACTGGTGGATATATATTAACTGACTGGTGTATATGTTAACTGACTGGTGGATATGTTAACTGACTGGTGTATATATATTAACCGACTTGTGGATATATATTAACTGACTGGTGGATATATATTAACCGACTTGTGGATATATATTAACTGACTGGTGTATATATATTAACTGACTGGTGGATATATATTAACCGACTTGTGGATATATATTAACTGACTGGTGTATATATATTAACTGACTGGTGTATATATTAACTGACTGGTGTATATATATTAACTGACTGGTGGATATATTAACTGACTAGTGGATATGTTAACTGACTGGTGGATATGTTAACAGGCTGGTGGATATATATTAACTGACTGGTGGATATATTAACTGACTGGTGGATATGTTAACTGACTGGTGTATATATATTAACTGACTGGTGGATATATATTAACTGACTGGTGGATATGTTAACTGACTGGTGTATATATATTAACTGACTGGTGTATATATATTAACTGACTGGTGGATATGTTAACTGACTGGTGTATATTTATTAACTGACTGGTGGATATATATTAACTGACTGGTGGATATGTTAACTGACTGGTGTATATATTAACTGACTGGTGTATATATATTAACTGACTGGTGTATATATATTAACTGACTGGTGTATATATTAACTGACTGGTGGATATGTTAACTGACTGGTGTATATATTAACTGACTGGTGTATATATATTAACTGACTGGTGGATATATTAACTGACTGGTGGATATGTTAACTGACTGGTGGATATATTAACTGACTGGTGGATATGTTAACAGGCTGGTGGATATATATTAACTGACTGGTGGATATGTTAACTGACTGGTGGATATGTTAACAGGCTGGTGGATATATATTAACTGACTGGTGGATATGTTAACTGACTGGTGGATATGTTAACAGGCTGGTGTATATATATTAACTGACTGGTGGATATGTTAACAGGCTGGTGTATATATATTAACTGACTGGTGGATATGTTAACTGACTGGTGGATATGTTAACAGGCTGGTGTATATATATTAACTAACTGGTGGATATGTTAACAGGCTGGTGTATATATATTAACTGACTGGTGGATATGTTAACAGGCTGGTGTATATATATTAACTGACTGGTGGATATGTTAACTGACTGGTGGATATGTTAACTGACTGGTGTATATATATTAACTGACTGGTGGATATGTTAACTGACTGGTGGATATGTTAACAGGCTGGTGGATTAATCTATTAATTGATTTGTGGATAGATTAGTTGTAATTATATTGGCTGCCTAACCAATGTCCATGTACAAGTATTAGATATATTAGCCAAATAGTGAATTTGGTAGTTGACTAGTGGACATATTAGCCAACAGGGGGTTATATCTGCAGACTAGCGGGATAGCTAGACAGACACAAAGTGCATGCAACACCAAAACACATTACATATTCTACACGCACTAAACACTAACCGCTCTCTTCCACGGTGCATTTGTTTCATTCACACAAATTCATTCACTGCATCAGTGAATCAGTGTAATATCATACCTGCCCCCAACCCCATCACTATATAACCCCAGGTGTGTGTGTGTGTGGGTGTGTGGAGTGGGGGAAGGTTGCCCACAGTGACGAGTGACGCGTGTCAGGCAAGGTTGTTTGGACTCGCTCACCTCAGCCCTCTGGGTTTGGTTGCCAGGTACTAAACAACACAAATCACATACAGAACCTAAGAATTACCCTTTTGTTTTGTGTCGCTGCAGGAGATTAACGGGGGAGATTACCAACACATCGGGAGAAAGGGGAGTGACGAGGGGGGACGCCCGTGAAAATCAGGAGTGTTGGCAGCTATATGTGGTTGGTGTAGTTGGTGTAGCTCAGTGGTTGGTGTAGCTCAGCGGATAACACCACTGCCCGCCAGAGAGCCACCACCACATGTGGGAGACTGGGGTTTGAATCCCAGTCTGGGTGACTATGCAGTGCTACACCAATAAGAGTCCTTGGGCAAGACTCCTAACACTTCATTGGCCTACCTGTAATATGATTAACCTTGTAAGTCGCTCTGGATAAGAGCGTCAGGTAAATGCCGTAAATGTAATATAACATTTTGCTTGATCTAACGTTAGTGCCCTGATTGGATTTAGAAATGAATTTATATCGATGCTGACAGTATAGTATCACCATCTGCTCCAAACAAACGTCCCCCTGCAGGAGACCTTTTAGAGCGTCTGTATTCCAGTGGTGCAGAACCAGAACGGCTGAAGTGAATCAAGTCCCGATGGATTCCCAAAGAATCGTAAACAAACTGTTGTGAGCTCAGAGATTTACACACCCAAACACACACACAGACACACGTGCACACATCTATTCCTCTCCTGCAGCGGGGGATGTGTGTGTGTGTGTGTGTGTGGCAGTTTAATGGTAGGTAGATGAGATTTCAGAGAGATTTAATGCTAAGCTTCCACTACAACCGCACTGCCGTCTATTTCCACCCACAGGTCTCCAGCTCTGCACAGACCGTGATGATAAAGCTGCTGCTCACTAACACACCTCTTAGTGCTTCAGCGGAAGGGTTCTCGACTCTGGAGGAACCCAAACACACCTCTCTTCTGGTGCCGTTCCAAACACACTTTGATAATTAGATAATATAATAAATGTGACTGCGCTGATCTCAGTGTGAAGCCTGGCTAGTTTATGTGACCGCTGGGGCTGGAACCACTCGACTGCCATGAAATCGATAAGTGAATAATATTAATTCTTACTTTTAATCTTTATTTTTAGAACCTTTAAAAAGCTTGATTGGGTCAAAACTCATCCTTGTGTAAAAATGGCTGTTGCCTCATCTGGATGGATTCTGTATGTAACTATAATATATTTGGACTTTTATATTATGAAAATATTTACATTGACTGATGATTTTGTACCATATTTCTTATATGTACTTATTGTCTCAGATCACAGTCAACTATTCTGATTTATCCACTGTAAGTTGGAATGACAGTTGATCCCATTCTTTTTTCTGTCAGGTTTACAAATGCTCAGATTTGTTCTCTTTCTGTTGGAACAACAATAGATCCAATTTATGAATGCTCTGATTTATTCTCTTTTTGTTAGACTGACAGTAGATCCCATTTATGAATGGTCTGATTTGTTTTCTTTCTGTTTAAATAACAGTAGATCCCCTTTATGAATGCTCTGGTTTGTTATCATTTTGTTTGAATAACAGTAGATCCCAGTTCTGAATGCTCAGATTCATTATCTGTTTGTTAGAATAACAGTAGATCCCAATTCTGAATGCTCAGATTGATTAGCTGTCTGTTAGAATAACAGTAGATCCCATTTATGAATGCTCTGGTGTGTTATCATTTTGTTAGAATAACAGTAGATCCCAGTTCTGAATGCTCCGATTCATTAGCTGTCTGTTAGAATAACAGTAGATCCCAATTCTAAATGCTCTGGTTTGTTATCATTTTGTTAGAATAACAGTAGATCCCAGTTCTGAATGCTCAGATTCATTATCTGTCTGTTAGAATAACAGTATATCCCAATTCTGAATGCTCTGGTTTGTTATCATTTTGTTAGAATAACAGTAGATCCCAGTTCTGAATGCTCAGATTCATTAGCTGTCTGTTAGAATAACAGTAGATCCCAGTTCTAAATGCTCAGATTCATTATCTGTCTGTTAGAATAACAGTAGATCCCAATTCTAAATGCTCTGGTTTGTTATCATTTTGTTAGATTAACAGTAGATCCCAGTTCTGAATGCTCAGATTCATTAGCTGTCTGTTAGAATAACAGTAGATCCCAATTCTAAATGCTCTGGTTTGTTATTATTTTGTTAGAATAACAGTAGATCCCAGTTCTGAATGCTCAGATTCATTGTCTGTCTGTTAGAATAACAGTAGATCCCATTTACAGATACTTACTTTGCCTTCTGTCTGTTGGTAGCCAAGGTAGCATTTGTATGTAGGCCACTTTTGGCAAAGATATGCCACTGCTGGCCCATAGCCAAACTGCCTGTGACCCCAAAGTGACCTACATGTATTAACACAGATCTAGGCCACTTCTGCAGAAATACGGCAGTGCTTCCTGTCACTGACACTGGTAAACAGCATTTGAGCCAAGATGTTAAAAAAGCTCACGTGGCGCCCCACAGATGTCAAAACAGACCTGGGCTACTTCTGGCAAAGATTATCAGTGCTGATCGCCAGTGAGAATCTTTTATATGTTTTAAACAGGGATCAACAGGATTGTGGGGGCGCATAATTTAAATTCAGGTACACAGTAAAAAATGAAACCGAATATTTTTTGGCATATGTGATATTTGGTTTGTTATTTGAACAAAGAATAAGTTCATTTTTGTTAGTCCAACAAAATCTGCCTACTACGCAGTTTTCTGTTCTCTGGCTCCCTTCTGGGCCATCATTCCATGAGATTTGTGGGCCTCAGGTAAATGCTGGATGCGGCCCAGGTTTGGGCCATATCTGATTGGCTGTTTGGAAAAAAAGAAGATTCCCTTTACAGAGGCTTTGACTGTCCTCCATCTGTTTACCCTGTTTACAAATGCTGATTTGATTTGTCCTTACTGTGGGAATAACAGTAGATCCTGTTTATGAATGCTCAGATTTATTTTCTCTGTGTTGGAATAACAATAGATGCCGTTTATGAATGCTTTTATTTGCTGGAATAAGAGTAGATCCCATTTATGGACACTCTGGTTTGGTCTCTTTCTGTTGGGATAACAGTAGATCCCATATACAGACACTGTGGTTTGGTCTGTTTCTGTTGGGATAACAGTAGATCCTGTCTAAGGACTCTCTTATTTGTTTTCTTTTTTTGGAATAAGAGTAGATCCCATTTATGGACAGTCTGGTTTGTCTCTTTCTGTTGGGATAACAGTAGATCCCATATACAGACACTGTGGTTTGGTCTGTTTCTGTTTGGATAACAGTAGATCCTATCTAAGGACGCTCTTATTTGTTTTCTTTTTGTTGGAATAAGAGTAGATCCCATTTATGGACAGTCTGGTTTGTCTCTTTCTGTTGGGATAACAGTAGATCCCATATACAGACACTCTGGTTTGTCTTATTTCTGTTAGTAGATCATATTTACAGATTAGTGTCTGTTATATTAAGAACAGATCCTGTGTATTAGCTCTCTGCTTTGTCCTGATCTGTTGGTAAGATATGAACACACAGCAGGGACTGGCTTTCCCGTGTGTGCTTGCACATGGTGTGCTCACACTCTGAGGGTTAAACCTGACAGATACGTTTCTATATAGAGTGAAATATGAGGTTAGAGGTCATATATATAAGCCCACTCAGCTAATGAGCAGAGGAATGTAAAAACGCTGATTGGATCAATACTTGAAAATATGAGAAAGTGATGTGGAGGATGATGGATGGTAGTGAGGCTTCGCCACATATCAATCACATACATGCACCAATCATGTGCACATTCTAAGCCCCGCCCCTTACCTGACTGCAGCGTGGGTGAAGCCTCAGCAGTGGTGGAACAGGCTGCTTTCGCCACAGCAAAGAGGACAGCGTAGAACAACATCCTGCAGAGAGAGAGACAGAGAGACAGAGAGAGAGTAAGCAGAAGGAGAGAGGGAGAGAGAGAGAGAGAAGGAGAGAGAAGGGGAGAGAGAGAGCGAGAGAGAGAGAGAGAGAGAGAGAGAGAGAGACCATAAATAGCCATGCACAATTCTTTTAGCATATATATGTGATAGAGAGAGAAGTGGAAAGAGGAAGGTAAAAGAGAAACAGACAGAGTGAGAGAGAGAAATGAAGAGAGAGATAGAGAGAATGAGATGGAGAGAAAGAGAGAGCTAAAGGAGATAGAGGTGGAGGGAGAGAGAGAAGAGGGAAAATATAGAGGGAAAGAGGAGAAAAAGTGAGCATGAGAGAAAAGAAGGGGAGAGAGAGGTAAATGACAGATATAGAGGGAGAGAGGAGGGAGGAACAGAGAGAGAGAGGAAGGGGAAGAAGAGACAGAGAGAGAGACGAGGGAGAAAGCTAAAGGAGGGGAAGAGAGGGAGAGCGCTAAGGGAGAGGGACAGATATTAAGGGGCAGAGGAAGTAGGAAGAAGTGAGAGATGGAGAGAGAGCTACAGACAGTGAGAGAGAAAGAGAGATGGATGGTTTGATGAAGGAAGGAGACGAGGGGAGAGACTGTAATGGGGGATCTAACAGGAGGGCAAGAGTGATGGGTCCCCTGTGTCGCCCCAGTAGCATACATCACTATCCTTAACTGCCAACACACACACACACACACACACACACACACACAGACGCACACACATACAGACACACAGACACACACACCCAGACACACACACACACACACACACACACACACAGACACACACACACACACACACAGACACACACATACACACACACACACTCACACACACCCAGACACACACACACACACACACACACACTCTCACACATACACACACACACAGACACACACACACACACACACACACACAGACACACACACACACACACACAGACACACACACACACACACACACACACACACACACACATACAGACACACACACACACACACACACACACACACACACACAGACACACACACACACAGACACACACACTCACACACACTCACACACACACACACACACAGTGTCTCTCTCTCTCTCTCTCTCTCTCTCTCTCTGTCTCTCTCTCTCTGTCTCTGTCTCGCGCTCTCTCTCTCTCTCTCTCTCTCTGTTTCTCTCTCTCGCTCTCTCTCACACACACACACAATACACAGACACACACTGTCAGATATACTGTCTTACTATATCTGTAAGGACATCCATAGACTTCTATTGATTTTTTACTGTAGCTGAATAATGCTACACCTACAACTAAACTAACCTTATCATATATATATATATAAATATATATATATATATATATATACTGTATACACCAGCAAAATGTCCTCAGAAAAGCTCTACAGAAAATATCAATATTTTAAATTTGTAAATATATTAGAATGTTTTCTTCACGTCGTCACAGTCAGGACGACACCCTGATTCTAACCTGATACTGCAGGTCAGCCCTCTAAATGCTCGTCAAATAGTAAGTTCCCGCCTGACTTACGAATGTCACCCATTCCACCCAGTTAGGTGAGTAAAGCATTGTTTTTGTTATATAGGTTGGGTTATGATTTTAATTCTATAATATGATTTTGAAGTGTACACCTGAGTTCAATTTCTCTAGCCACCCCTAGGCCTGATTACTGCCACACCTGTTCCTAATCAAGAAAATCACTTAAGTGAAACCTGCCTGACAAAGCGAAGCAGACCAACAGATACTCAAAAGCTAGACGTCACGCCAAGATCCACTGAACCACTGTGAGAGCCATTATCCACAAATGGTGAAAACGTGCAACAGTGGTGAACCTTCCCAGGAGTGGCCGGCCGACCAAATTTACTCCAAGACTGCAGCGACGACTCATCCAAGAGGTCACAAATAATCCCACAATCCAACATCCAAAGAACCGCACGCCTCACTCGCCTCAGTTAAGGTCAGTGTTAATGACTCCACCATAAGAAAGAGACTGGGCAGAAATGGTCTGCATGGCAGAGTGCCAAGGCCAAAAACACTGCTGAGCAAAAAGAACATTAAGACTCGACTCTATTTAACCAGAAAACATCTTGATGATCCTCAAAGCTTTTGGGAAAATACTCTGTGGAAAGACGAGAAGGTGTGTGTCCCATTACATCTGGCGTAAAAGTAACACTGTGTCCCAGAAAATGAACACCATACCTGCAGTAAAGTATGGTGGTGGTAGCGTGATGGTCTGTGGCTGTTTACTGCTTCAGGACCTGGAC
Source organism: Prochilodus magdalenae (assembly GCA_024036415.1). NCBI lineage: Eukaryota > Metazoa > Chordata > Actinopteri > Characiformes > Prochilodontidae > Prochilodus > Prochilodus magdalenae. The sequence continues at coordinate 126,445 of JAMWET010002497.1, forward strand.
GGCTTGCTGTGCTAAATGGAACCATGTATTCCTCTGTCTACCAAAAGATCCTGAAGGAGAATGTCCGGCCATCTGTTTGTGACCTCAAGCTGAAACGAACTTGGGTTCTGCAGCAGGACAATGATCCAAAACACACCAGCAGGTCCACCTCTGAATGGCTGAAGAAAGATAAAGTGAAGACTTTGGAGTGGCCTAGTCAAAGTCCTGACCTGAATCCTGTAGAGATGCTGTGGCATGACCTTAAAAAGCCGGTTCATGTTCGAAAACCCACCAATGTGGCTGAATTCCAACAATTCTGCAACAACGAGTGGGCCTAAATTCCTCCACAGCGCTGTGAAAGACTCATCGCAGGTTACCACAAACGCTTGATTGCAGTTGTTGCTGCTAAGGGTGGTTTAGGGGGCAAACACTTTTTCACCCAGGGCCATGTAGGTTTGGATTTTTTTCTACCTTAATAATAAAAACCTTATTTAATTAAGGTTTAACTAATTTAAAAACTGCATTTTGTGTTTACCTGTGTTGTCTCTGACTAATATTTAAATTAGTTTGATGATCTGAAACATCTAAGAGACAACCATGCACAAAAATAAGAAACCATGAGGGGGCAAACACTTTTTCACACCACCATATACAGTATGTACGATGTTGTGCACACAAGGTGGCGCTACATGTACTGAGTGTGTCTGAACCCACACGTCAAACCACGCTAACATTCCTCAAGCAGCTCTTCAGGGGCTAGTTTGTGGTAAGAGCGTCGTCATAGTTACACTGTTTGGAAGATAATGTTTACAGTGTTAATGATTTAGCTGGACACCATCAGCAAAGTTTATCCATGCATGATGCACACGGCGCGCACTCTGTCTGAGCTTTGAGGAAAATATGATTACGCAGTAAGCAGAGTGAGTCGAATTCAGCATCACAGATCAGATAAAAGCTCCGCTCGGCTTATCTGAGCGTCACAAACGAGCTTGTTTAATTTGTCTGAGATGCATTAGAGTGGAATTAGACGCTGCGTGCATTCATTAGGACCAAGCTTCAGACACACTCCATCCATTAACTCTGAACACGCACACACACACTCACTCAATCACACTCACCTGATCAACACTAATCACATCACACACGCCCACCAATCACATAATGCCATCAGATCAATCAGGAGATTCGGCCAGATCAATAGAGTCCTCAACCCCTGAGCCAATTACGCTCACACTACACACACACAGTACACTAACTGCACACACTACATACATCGCACACACGGTGCTCACACACAGTGTACACGCAATACACCAACAATGCAACAGACACAACACACAGAGTAGACATTAACACAGTACATACCGTACTAACATTATACACACACACAGTAAGCACACACACAATACACAGATACTACACACTGTACACACTCACATACTACACACCATACGCACATTACATTCACTACACACACACACTACACACATACAGCACGCTCTGTACATACTCACATACTACACACCATACACACATTACATTCACTACACACACCACAGGGTATACACACAACACACACACATACAGCACACTCTGTACACACTCACATACTACACACCATACACACATTACATCCACTACACACACTACAGGGTATACACACACTACACACACACAATTACACACACAGTACACTAACTGCACACACTACATACACCGCACACACGGTGCTCACACACAGTGTACACGCAATACACAGATACTACACACTGTACACACTCACATACTACACACCATACGCACATTACATCCACTACACACACTACAGGGTATACACACACTACACACATACAGCACACTCTGTACACACTCACATACTGCACACCATACACACATTACATCCACTACACACACCACAGGGTATACACACAACACACACACCCTACACACATACAGCACACTCTGTACACACTCACATACTACACACCATACGCACATTACATTCACTACACACACCACAGAGTATACACACAACACACACATACATAGTTGCATACACAGTACACACTTACACTTACATACTACACACATTACATTCACTGCACACAACACACACACAGTATACAAACAATACATAGATGCTACACAGATTACATACACACAATACATACAGTACACATACACTACACACCGTAAATTAACACACTAAGACACCGGAAACATCACACACACTAAATACACGCATAGTGATTACACCTACAATCCACACACACTACACATACTAAATTCACACACAATGCACTCTACACACACATAAAACACACTGTAGACACACACAGTTCACACAATGCACACACCCTGCACACATATCGTGCACACACACAATACATGTACACAAACACTATACACACATTAAACACACTGTACACACACATAATATACAGACACTACACATCGTGCACATACCCAAACACTACACATTCACTAAACACACAGACAATACATATACACTAATACTACACACACACTATATACAAACACTACACACACCGTGCACACACACACACACTACACATTCACTAAACACACAGACAATACACATACACCAATACTACACACACAATATACAAACACCACACACACCGTGCACATACCCAAACACTACACATTCACTAAACACACAGACAATACATATACACTAATACTACACACACACAATATACAAACACTACACACACCGTGCACACACACACAAACACACACTACACATTCACTAAACACACACACAATACATATACACCAATACTACACACACAATATACAAACACTACACACCATGCACACATACACACTACACATTCACTAAACATACAGACAATACATATACACTAATACTACACACACACAATATACAAACACTGTGCACACACACACACACACTACACATTCACTAAACACACACACACTACATATACATCAATACTACACACACACACAATATACAAACACTACACACACCGTGCACACACACACACACGATACACATTCACTAACCACACAGACAATACATGTACACCAATACTACACACACACACAATATACAAACACTACACACACCCTGCACAAACACTACACATTCACTAAACACACAGTCATTACATATACACAAATACTACACACACACAATATACAAACACTACACACCGTGCACACACACACAAACACACTACACATTCACTAAACACACACACAATACATATACATCAATACTACACACACACAATATACAAACACCACACACACCGTGCACACACACACACACACAACACCAATACTACACACACAATACATGTACACAAACACACAATATACAAACACCACACACACCAAATACACATTTTACACAATTCCACGCGTTTGGGCACCCCTACAGTTGCGAAGACTCGGAACACAGTCACCTCGTTGGGTCTTGATTGACTCATTTGAGCTAGTTAGACAGGATCGGGAAAGTCATTATTAGCTGTCAGCTGATGAAAGTGTTAATAAACACGCTGACTCGTCAAACCTCGTGAATCCACCACGAGTCAGACTCACAAACACAAAGCGGCACAAAGGCTGACCTGAGGAACACAGGACCCCGTCAGGGTCAGGCCTCCAAACCCCACGACCAAGGTGATCAGTCTTCTATGATAGCGTACATGCTAAAATCAAAGACATGCAGGTAGTGTAACCCAACACTAATGGGGCAAATATAAACATGTATAAACGCATTCTCAGCCTCACACTTTCACCGCACCAGCACCATACCCTTCACCGCACCAACACCACAGTGCACACCACTAAACACACTTCCCTACATTAGACTGAAGTCACTTTAACTCAAGGCACCACCAATCAACATTCCACACCTGAGCCAACTGAGCAAACATGGCCGCCAGGTGGTCAGACACTGGGGTGCTTCACTGTACACTGACCAATCAGGTGTAAGCACTGTACAGAGGCAGAAATGAGTGAGAGAGTGAGGATGAGGGTGGGGGTCTGTGGATGAAGAGGGGTAGGGATAGGTAGAGGTATTCGCAGATGTCCTGGAGGAGGACGAGCTGTAAACCAGGGGCTGACATTAAGTCGAGGTTGGAGAGACGGCACCAGTGCTGGTACCACTAATGTACTAACTACATCGGTACTGGTCTCCATTCCATTCCATGACTGGAACACCTAGCACACAAAACTGAGCAGTGGTGTCCTTCATGAGTCAACCCGTGCCGCACCATTGTCAGACGGCTGCACCACGCAGGACTACATGCACACAGACCGTTACCACGACTGTCCTTTCATCAGCCAAAGACTGAGTGGTGTCACCAGATTCATGGAGGAATGGCCGCTGGGTATCTTCAGTGATGACAGCTGGTGGAGACGCCCAACGAACCCGTGTGTGGAGGGCACCGTGGTCCGCACGAACTCCGAGATGTTTGCTGTCACACATCCAGAAGAGGGCCTGGTGGCACCATCTGCAGGAACTGTGTGAGGATGTTCAGGCTGCATGGGATGGATTATCACAGGCCATCAGGAACCTCTACAGCTCCATACCGAGACGTCTGGCGTGTTGGGTTAGCGAACACGGCGGCCCGACGCCATACTGAGAGACAGACTTCTGTATGTGTAGCTCAATAAATATTGATCATATCAGTCTAAATTTATCACCAGTTATTGATCCTGGTCACCTTTATCTTCTCTCCCAACAGCACCACACTTCCACACCTCCTTCTGGGTGCAGCTGTTCCTGTGATGGCGTGTGCATGTGAGTAAAAATGCTCTTTCAATGTAGTAAATATTCATGATGGATAGACCAATAGAACTGATCCAAAACTTCGTAGAAAAGAATTTCGTTATGTCAGCCTCCACTGCAACTTAAGACAGTTCACTGGAACGTCTTATCATTGAAACTTGTGCTAGGGGATTTTTTTGATTGATCGATGTTATGATTGAATATTAAATTCCAAAACTCAATTATAAAAATGATCAAATATACAAAACATTTCAAATAATAAAATATATAAAATTATAAAATATTAAAATCCAAAGTGGCAAAAGCCACCAGCTAATTCTAACCCTAACCTTAAACCTTAACCCGATTTTAGCCTTAATGTTAATCTTTACTTTGACCCTAAGACTAACGTTAACCCTAACTTTAGCCTTAACCTTTAACCCTAACTTTAGCCTTAACCTTTAACCCTAACTTTACTCCTAACAATACCTTAAACCTAATCTTGACCTAAATCCAAACCTTAACACTCAGCCTTTAACTAAAACCATAAAATTAACTTAACCCTAACCTTAACTCTATCTTCAGACCTAATCTTAACACTACACCACTACACTCTAGTCTAACCTTGCCCTAACCCTAGTGTTAACCTAAGCCCAAATCCTAACCTAATCCAAACCTTAACCTCACCCTAACCCTAACCCGAACCTAACCATACCCTAACACTGAACATATTAATGATCCCTACAACATAGCATAGACCTGACACACACACTAACACACACACACACACAAAAACACACACACACACACACACACACAAACACACACACACACGCGTCCCTTCAAGAACAGTAACTGTACAGCTGGACCTGAGGGCAGACTGAAGCTGAGGGTGTATGTCTGTATGTTGACTCACCTCGCGCTCTCTGATATCGGTGGTCTACAGGAGGAGGTCCAGACGCAGCGCGGCTTGATGACACACACGCGCGCGCGCACACACACACACACACACACACACACACACACACACACACACACCAACTTACGGTAAGAACGCTCGTGATTTACCGCTCCTCTCCGCGCGCAGCAGCGGAGCGGGACCTGCGCGCGCCTTTCACAAACTCACCGGAACTGAGCGCGCGACAGTGCTCAACAGAGATTACGCAACACAGTCAATCTGAAACGACAGGCGCACGCGTGGAAACACATACGTAGACGCGCGCGCGGGCACTACAGTGCGAGGTCCGCAATCGGACGGTGTGTCCTACGTGCGTGTGTGTGTGCGTGCGCGTGTGAGCGTGTCTTACCGAGTCCCTCACTTACGCGCTGTCCTGCTCGAGCTCAACGGAAGCTTGCGCTCAGTTCAGCTCAGGCTCCTCCCACACGGGAAACCCCGCGCCTTCCGGGGCAATTTCACAATAACGTAGCGGAGTGAGATAATATATACGCTATACTGACGCTCCACCCCCTTACAGGAAACATCTATAACCATATAATAATCTATAACACATCTATTAACACTAGACTGACGCTCCACCCCCTTACAGGAAACATCTATAACCATATAATAATCTATAACACATCTATAAACACTAGATTGACGCTCCACCCCCTTACAGGAAACATCTATAACCATATAATAATCTATAACACATCTATTAACACTAGACTGACGCTCCACCCCCTTACAGGAAACATCTATAACCATATAATAATCTATAACACATCTATAAACACTACACTGACGCTCCTCCCCCATACAGGAATCATCTATAACCATATAATAATCTATAACACATCTATAAACACTAGACTGACGCTCCCCCTTACAGGAAACATCTATAACCATATAATAATCTATAACACATCTATAAACACTAGACTGACGCTCCACCCCCTTACAGGAAACATCTATAACCATATAATAATCTATAACACATCTATAAACACTAGACTGACGCTCCACCCCCTTACAGGAAACATCTATAACCATATAATAATCTATAACACATCTATAAACACTAGACTGACGCTCCACCCCCTTACAGGAAACATCTATAACCATATAATAATCTATAACACATCTATAAACACTACACTGACGCTCCACCCCCTTACAGGAAACATCTATAACCATATAATAAACTGAAAAAAACATGATACTGGTTTTTGAAAATGTGCGCTGATATCAAGCTGGATGATTCCTCTCCTCCTTTCTCTCCCAGAGGAGGCGGTGTCCATAATTTCCAAAAAGAATTTAAACTTTTTTTTGACAAACCACAGGACACGTTTCCCCTCTGCACCTCAGTCCACACTAAGTAAGTAAGTAAAGTAAGAAGCAGGAATTCTGTCTCAGTGTGTAAATAAAGGTGGTAAAGAGACACCACGAGGGATCTGAAGGGTGTGCTGGTTCTGGGTCTGCGCTCCTCTGGCGCCCCCTGCAGGCCGGCTGCTGAGGTGTGAAATGTGCTGCGTCAGCAGGTTCTCTGCAGCATGCAGGGAGGCTCAGTCAGAGCTGCTGGTATGAAGGAGCTGCTGCTGGGAGATCAGGAGGCTCAGATAGAAATCACCCAGCCACTTATCAGAGAGGTCATGAATGGAGGAATGAAGGACACAGTGTGTGTGTGTGTGTGTGTAAATAAAGGTGGTGTGTGTGCACGAGGGTGTGTGGGTGTGCTGGTTCTGTCTGTGCTGAGTGGCGTGTGTGTGGGGCTGAGGTGTGAACTGTGTGTGTCAGCAGGTTCTCTGCAGTATGCTCAGTCAGAGCTGCTGGTATGAAGAAAGCTGCTGCTGTGATCAGGAGGCTCATGTGAATCACCCAGCTATGTTACTGGTATCAGAGAGGTCATGAATGGAGGAATGAAGGACACAGTGTGTGTGTGTGTGTGTGTGTGTGTGTGTGTGTGTGTGTGAGTGTGTGTGTGTGAGTGTGTGTGTGTGTGTATGTGTGAGTGTGTGTGTGTGTGTGTGTGATTGTCTTTGATGAGTAAAGCTCAGTGTGTGGGGGATGGACTCTGTGTGTAGATGTATACATATATAAGTATAAAGGCTCTGTTGTCTGCTGCTAGTGTGATCATAGGGTTACCCTGATGCACTCCATCACTCTGGAGTAGGGTCGATCTGGACTCTTTAGACCACATGACCATTTTTCATGTTCCCCAACATCATGAAGCCTCTTTCGTATGAGCCTAACTCACAAGTGTTTGTCTTATGGCCACACAGCTTACCCTTAACGTTCCCCACCCTGATTCCAAACCAGATTTCTTCGGTAAAGTTGATGGTTCTCCACTCTCCTCCCGGTTTAATACGGGTTCGGTCAGTTCCTCACCCAGTTCCAGTCTTTTCAGCTTCTCCTTCGTTGTTTTCTCTGCATGATGCCAGTAACTGAACTCTTCTATACGTCTTCCACATGGTTGTTAGAGGAATGAGAAGCTGCTCTCTGCATCAGTTAGGGTTCAAAGAATTGCTTCCCGCTAAGACATCGATATTAACCGCTTTAGTAATTAAACCATCGCTGTCCATATAAAGGCACGTATCTAGTTTTTTTGATTTTTGTTCTCATGTGTCATTTTACAGCTGCTGTTTGTATTTCGTGTAAATTTCCAACAGAAATGACCTAAAACGGCTTAGAAAGACGTCTGGTTCCATTGACTTACATTAAAATGAAATGAGGTTTTTGCCATTTTGGAGATACTTGTTTATCTTTGCACTGTGATGATATGTATTTATGTTTGAGCCACCTGTTCATATACACCCGGTGTAGTGTGTCGGTCTAGTATATGTGATATTTATCTCGTGGTAAGACTGTTGTAAGGGTATCAGATTATTAAAATTTAAATTTCTTCTTGTATTTAATGTTTGAAATGATTCTAAGGTCAAAATATCTCATCATGGCAAAACTGATATATATATATATGTATGTATATATACATATAGTTATAGTTATATATATAGTTGATAGATCTTGAAATTCTCATTGTGAAATTTTTGGAAGCTCGTTATTAGATTAAAAGACTTACTTCCAGGTACTTTGTTTGTTTTAAGCGACTTTTAGTTTTTATTTTAGCCAAATTTCCTCACTATATTGGCAGAATATTTGCTTGAAATAGGTCAAATCATTATCGTTATTATTATTATTAGTATAATAGTTGTTGTTATTATTATTATTATTATTATTATTATTATTATTGTTATTATTGCCGATCCAGTGAGAAATAACTAAAACCCCTTAAGTAAAAATATATCTACTACATATAAAATCAGTTTGCTTGCTAAGATATAATTTTCTGCAATGATTATACTGTGGCAGTCCTCTTAATTGCCTAAATACCACTCCTATTATTATACTATATTTTGTACAATATGTTTATGATATTGTTGAATTAACATTACACACTGTGCAGACATACATGGGGAGCATAGTCCATAATACTTACTGTATTGTACATGTTCTAGATATCTGTAATCTACTTTTTGTGTTTACTCAGCACTTGGGAAGGTAGTGTCAGGATTTCACTGGATTACAGCGCAGCTGCTTGTATGTGAATCTTCAACATTTCTCACAAAATTATCTTCCAAAATAATAAGATAATAATGTCTAATAAAATTATTTAAAGCAAAATAAGTATATATCTACAACTAAGCTTATAGTCAGTTTGGAAAACCATGCCATATTAAATATCGTATGTACTGACTCACTGACACATATACACACACACACACACACACTCACACGCACGCACTCACACACACACACACACATGCACACACACACACACACACATGCACATGCACACACACACACGTACACACACACACACACGCACAAACACTCACCCGCACACACACACACACACACACACACGCCTGCTGGCCGGGAGCCAACTGTAATTCAGGGTGAGGAGATCAGATCTGAGTCAGCGGAGTGTGAGAACCAGCGGGACTGACTTGAGTAGCTGATCCTGTTATTGCAGGACGCTCCTTCTTCAGTAAAGCTCTCCTGTACCGGTGCTCCCTCCTCACCTCTAGGTGCTCCTGTGTTTACTGTTTGGACAGGCTTCATCAGATTACAGTAGACGTGTTCTTCTCTCTCTCTTCGCTCTTCACATCTCTCTTATACAGAGCAACTACTAACTCAGTCAGAGAGGCTAGCGACAAATCAAATTTGCACAGGTGTAGAGACGCGACCTGAGCTATTGTAGAGTGTTAGTGTGCTGTAAGTAGTGTGTTGGTGTACAGTAACTCAGTAAGCGTAATGTGTTAGTGTACTGTAAGTAGCGTGTTGGTGTACGGTAACTCAGTAAGCGTAATGTGTTAGTGTACTGTAAGTAGCGTGTTGGTGTACGGTAACTCAGTAAGCGTAATGTGTTAGTGTGCTGTAAGTAGCGTGTTGGTGTGCAGTAACTCAGTAAGTGTAATGTGTTAGTGTGCTGTACGTAGCGTGTTGGTGTGCAGTAACTCTGTAAGTGTAATGTGTTAGTGTGCTGTAAGTAGCGTGTTGGTGTGCAGTAACTCGGTAAGTGTAATGTGTTAGTGTGCTGTAAGTAGCGTGTTGGTGTGCAGTAACTCGGTAAGTGTAATGTGTTAGTGTGCTGTAAGTAGCGTGTTGGTGTACAGTAACTCGGTAAGTGTAATGTGTTAGTGTGCTGTAAGTAGCGTGTTGGTGTATAGTAACTAAGTAAGTGTAATGTGTTAGTGTGCTGTAAGTAGCGTGTTGGTGTACAGTAACTAAGTAAGTGTAATGTGTTAGTGTGCTGTAAGTAGCGTGTTGGTGTACAGTAACTCGGTAAGTGTAATGTGTTAGTGTGCTGTAAGTAGCGTGTTGGTGTACAGTAACTCGGTAAGTGTAATGTGTTAGTGTGCTGTAAGTAGCGTGTTGGTGTACAGTAACTCGGTAAGTGTAATGTGTTAGTGTGCTGTAAGTAGCGTGTTGGTGTACAGTAACTCGGTAAGTGTAATGTGTTAGTGTGCTGTAAGTAGCGTGTTGGTGTACAGTAACTCGGTAAGTGTAATGTGTTAGTGTGCTGTAAGTAGCGTGTTGGTGTACAGTAACTCGGTAAGTGTAATGTGTTAGTGTGTAGTAAGTAGCGTGTTGGTGTACAGTAACTCGGTAAGTGTAATGTGTTAGTGTGCTGTAAGTAGCGTGTTGGTGTACAGTAACTCGGTAAGTGTAATGTGTTAGTGTGCTGTAAGTAGCGTGTTGGTGTACAGTAACTCGGTAAGTGTAATGTGTTAGTGTGCTGCAAGTAGCGTGTTGGTGTACAGTAACTCGGTAAGTGTAATGTGTTAGTGTGCTGCAAGTAGCGTGTTGGTGTACAGTAACTCGGTAAGTGTAATGTGTTAGTGTGCTGCAAGTAGCGTGTTGGTGTACAGTAACTCGGTAAGTGTAATGTGTTAGTGTGCTGCAAGTAGCGTGTTGGTGTACAGTAACACGGTAAGTGTAATGTGTTAGTGTGCTGCAAGTAGCGTGTTGGTGTACAGTAACTCGGTAAGTGTAATGTGTTAGTGTGCTGCAAGTAGCGTGTTGGTGTACAGTAACTCGGTAAGTGTAATGTGTTAGTGTGCTGCAAGTAGCGTGTCGGTGTACAGTAACTCGGTAAGTGTAATGTGTTAGTGTGCTGTAAGTAGCGTGTCGGTGTACAGTAACTCAGCAAGTGTAATGTGTTAGTGTGCTGTAAGTAGAGTGTTGGTGTACAGTAACTCAGTAAGTGTAATGTGTTAGTGTGCTGTAAGTAGCGTGTTGGTGTACAGTAACTCAGTAAGTGTAATGTGTTAGTGTGCTGTAAGTAGCGTGTTGGTGTACAGTAACTCAGTAAGTGTAATGTGTTAGTGTGCTGTAAGTAGCGTATTGGTGTACAGTAACTCAGTAAGTGTAATGTGTTAGTGTGCTGTAAGTAGCGTGTTGGTGTACAGTAACTCAGTAAGTGTAGTGTGTTAGGGTGCTGTAAGTAGCGTGTTAGTGTACAGTAACTCAGTAAGTGTAATGTGTTAGTGTGCTGTAAGTAGTGTGTCGGTGTACAGTAACTCAGTAAGTGTAATGTGTTAGTGTGCTGTAAGTAGCGTGTTAGTGTACAGTAACTCAGTAAGTGTAATGTGTTAGTGTGCTGTAAGTAGTGTGTCGGTGTGCAGCAAATCAGTAAGTGTAATGTGTTAGTGTGTAATAAGTAGCGTGTCGGTGTACAGTAAATCAGTAAGTGTAATGTGTTAGTGTGCTGTAAGTAGCGTGTCGGTGTACAGTAACTCAGTAAGTGTAATGTGTTAGTGTGCTGTAAGTAGTGTGTTGGTGTACGGTAACTCAGTAAGTGTAATGTGTTAGTGTACTGTAAGTAGCGTGTCAGTGTACAGTAACTCGGTAAGTGTAATGCGTTAGTGTACTGTAAGTAGCGTGTTAGTGTACAGTAACTCAGTAAGTGTAATGTGTTAGTGTGCTGTAAGTAGCATGTTAGTGTACAGTAACTCAGTAAGTGTAATGTGTTAGTGTGCTGTAAGTAGCATGTCGGTGTACAGTAACTCAGTAAGTGTAATGCGTTAGTGTGCTGTAAGTAGCGTGTTAGTGTACAGTAACTCAGTAAGTGTAATGTGTTAGTGTGCTGTAAGTAGCATGTCGGTGTACAGTAACTCAGTAAGTGTAATGCGTTAGTGTGCTGTAAGTAGCGTGTTGGTGTACAGTAACTCAGTAAGTGTAATGCGTTAGTGTACTGTCAGTAGCGTGTCGGTGTACAGTAACTCAGTAAGTATAATGTGTTAGTGTGCTGTAAGTAGCGTGTTGGTGTACAGTAACTCAGTAAGTGTAATGTGTTAGTGTGCTGTAAGTAGCGTATTGGTGTACAGTAACTCAGTAAGTGTAATGTGTTAGTGTGCTGTAAGTAGCGTGTTGGTGTACAGTAACTCAGTAAGTGTAGTGTGTTAGGGTGCTGTAAGTAGCGTGTTAGTGTACAGTAACTCAGTAAGTGTAATGTGTTAGTGTGCTGTAAGTAGTGTGTCGGTGTACAGTAACTCAGTAAGTGTAATGTGTTAGTGTGCTGTAAGTAGCGTGTTAGTGTACAGTAACTCAGTAAGTGTAATGTGTTAGTGTGCTGTAAGTAGTGTGTCGGTGTACAGCAAATCAGTAAGTGTAATGTGTTAGTGTGTAATAAGTAGCGTGTCGGTGTACAGTAAATCAGTAAGTGTAATGTGTTAGTGTGCTGTAAGTAGCGTGTCGGTGTACAGTAACTCAGTAAGTGTAATGTGTTAGTGTGCTGTAAGTAGTGTGTTGGTGTACGGTAACTCAGTAAGTGTAATGTGTTAGTGTACTGTAAGTAGCGTGTCAGTGTACAGTAACTCGGTAAGTGTAATGCGTTAGTGTACTGTAAGTAGCGTGTTAGTGTACAGTAACTCAGTAAGTGTAATGTGTTAGTGTGCTGTAAGTAGCATGTTAGTGTACAGTAACTCAGTAAGTGTAATGTGTTAGTGTGCTGTAAGTAGCATGTCGGTGTACAGTAACTCAGTAAGTGTAATGCGTTAGTGTGCTGTAAGTAGCGTGTTAGTGTACAGTAACTCAGTAAGTGTAATGTGTTAGTGTGCTGTAAGTAGCATGTCGGTGTACAGTAACTCAGTAAGTGTAATGCGTTAGTGTGCTGTAAGTAGCGTGTTGGTGTACAGTAACTCAGTAAGTGTAATGCGTTAGTGTACTGTCAGTAGCGTGTCGGTGTACAGTAACTCAGTAAGTATAATGTGTTAGTGTGCTGTAAGTAGCGTGTTGGTGTACAGTAACTCAGTAAGTGTAATGCGTTAGTGTACTGTCAGTAGTGTGTCGGTGTACAGTAACTCAGTAAGTGTAATGTGTTAGTGTGCTGTAAGTAGTGTGTTGGTGTACGGTAACTCAGTAAGTGTAGTGTGTTAGTGTGCTGTAAGTAGCGTGTTGGTGTACGGTAACTCAGTAAGTGTAGTGTGTTAGTGTACTGTCAGTAGTGTGTCGGTGTACAGTAACTCAGTAAGTGTGGTTGTTGGTGTAGCTCAGCGGATAACACCACTACCCACCAAATAGCAACCACCACATGTGGGAGACTGGGGTTCGAATCCCGGGCTGACTAACTAGGCTGTGCTACACCAATGAGAGTCCTTGGGCAAGACTCTTAACACTACATTGGCCCACCTGTAATATGATTAACCTTGTAAGTCGCTCTGGATAAGAGCGTCAGCTAAATACCGGAAATGTAATGTAATGTAAAGTGTAATGCGTTACTGTACTGTCAGTAGTGTGTCGGTGTACAGTAAATCAGTAAGTGTAATGTGTTAGTGTGCTGTAAGTACACTAATTGTACACTAATGTTAACCAACAGCGAGGTTCTGGATGTAGCTTCATCAGTGTTCAGACTCTCTCACATCAGAGAACTGGTCAGGTGGTCCAGATGTGGTGGATGCCTTCCCTGGCACAGTTCCGAGGAGAATTCCCTGTAGGCTGGGATTGTATCCACTGCTGGTAGACCCGTATGACTGTACGCTTCCACACACCTGCAGATCCAGCTACTTCCTTCACACTATGGTCTTTGGCCACGCCCACATGCAGTCCCTCCTTTTAGCCAATCATTAACATCTGCTCTGGAGCCATTTTCCACACATGGAACGAGACATTCCCTGCACTGTAGCACCTCTTCCCAATCTGCTTTCTGTGCTTTATTTGCTTTTAGGGCTTTGCTTTAAAGATGGAGTTTGTTTCATGAGTAGTGATGGAGCTTTAAAGTGCAGCATGGCTGTATTGGTGATCTGCACGCCAGCACTATTTCAGGATGCGCAAAAAACGCCTTAAAAACTCAGCATGGACGTTTCTGTCATGCTCGACTGAGCAATCTGTAAAACACACTCACACACACACACACACACACACACACACACACACACACACACACACACACACACACACACACACACACAACAGACATACACACACAACAGACACACACACACACACACACACAGACGTAAGCATATTTGTACATTCTTTATTAAATATTAATAATGATCTGAGTGGAGCACAAACGGACGGAAAATAGCCATTTATTTTTAGGTACTTCCTGTTACACACACACAACAGACACACACATACACACACACATACACACACACACACACACATACACAACAGACATACACACATACACACACACCCTCACACACACACACACACACACACACATACACAACAGACACACACACACACACATACACAACAGACACACACACACATACACACACATACACAACAGACACACACACACACACACCCTCACTTTGTGTTAGTGTGTATGTTAGTGTGTGTGTATTATTTGTGTGTATGTTAGTGCGTGTGTATTATTTGTGTGTATGTTAGTGTGTGCGTGTATTAGCGTGTTTGTGTTAGTGTGTATGTTAGTGTGTGTGTATTATTTGTGTGTATGTTAGTGTGTGCGTGTATGTGTTAGTGTGTATGTTAGTGTGTGTGTATTATTTGTGTGTATGTTAGTGTGTGCGTGTATTTGCGCGTATGTGTTAGTGTGTATGTTAGTGTGTGTGTATTATTTGTGTGTATGTTAGTGTGTGCGTGTATTTGCGCGTATGTGTTAGCGTGTATGTTAGTGTGTGCGTGTATTAGTGTGTTTGTGTTAGCGTGTATTTTAGTGTGTGTGTATTATTTGTGTGTATGTTAGTGTGCCTGTTAGTGTTAGTCTGTGTTAGTGCGTGCGTATTATTTGGGTGTATGGTAGTGTGTGTATTAGCGTGTTTGTGTTAGTGTGTATGTTAGTGTGTGTGTATTATTTGTGTGTATGTTAGTGTGTGCGTGTATTAGCGTGTTTTGTGTTAGTGTGTATGTTAGTGTGTGTATTATTTGTGTGTATGTTAGTGTGTGCGTGTATTTGCGCGTATGTGTTAGCGTGTATGTTAGTGTGTGTGTATTATTTGAGTGTATGTTAGTGTGTGCGTGTATTAGTGTGTGCGTGTGTAAGTGTGTATGTTAGTGTGTGCGTGTGTTAGTGTGTGTGTATTATTTGTGTGTATGTTAGTGTGTGCGTGTGTGTGTATTATTTGAGTGTATGTTAGTGTGTGCGTGTATTAGCGTGTTTGTGTTAGTGTGTATGTTAGTGTGTGTGTATTATTTGTGTGTATGTTAGTGTGCGTGTGTGTGCGTGCATGTTAGCGTGTCTGTAGGTGTGTGGTTGAAATGAACACTAGCACGTCCGTGTTTGGTTTGATTCTGTTTAATTGGTAAAGTATCTCGTCATCCTGCTGATCTTCTTGCGATGTTTGTTTTTTAAGACAATCATTTACATCATGGATCTGTATGTGGTTCATCATTAAGGTGCAAACATTAACAAACACAAAAACATCATTATCTTTAGGCAGTAATCAAAAATTAAAAGATTTGATTCTCTCAAATGCAGGCAGACATCTTTATTTACACTGCAACATCCAGATCCTTTACAGGTGAAAGTGACTCGCTCTGAAACTCTAGCTGGTATATCTAATACATCTCAGTAAGAGACTGCTCTGAGAAGTTTCGAATATTCAGCTTGATTGCTCACAATACAGTCTGTAAACATTTGTACTTGTTTAAGCCAATTTTTAGATGTAACCATTTTAATTAAGCTGGACAAAACAAATTCTGTGAAGACATTTTTACACAGGTCTGGACTGTGTAGCATATTTTGCTCACTGAGGAGTTTAAAAGACTATTTATTAATGTTAAGTAACTTTTTAGCTCATTAAAGTCATTTGTCTCAGTTGTTCTGTTTGACTTTTTTCTTCTTTTATTTTTTTTATTTAAGCATTTTAAGCAAAATTATCAGCCAAAAAAAAAAAACAATAATTTAATAATTTTAACAAAAATAATTAATAATTTAACTGGATAAAATAGAATTAATAAGGATTTAAAATTAGAGATATATATACATTTAGTCAAACTTCTATCTTGTTTATCTTAGGTGGGGCTGAATTCTAATAAAATAGATCCCCCAAAATCAAAACATTTACAATTTCTTCAGACAAAATTGTCCGTTCTTCAAAATAAAAGCACAGCAATTATGGTGTTGGTGGATCCATCACATGAGCTGCGCCCTCTCCTGGCCAACTATGCTCTGAAAGTCTTCAAACCAGATGCCTAGTTCTGATTATTGACTGAGTGTACCCAATGTACCCATTTAAAACTGTCAAATATTACAGGAAGTCCAATAATTTGACGATATTCATAAAGCACTCCCGTCATGAGACATATTAGAGACTATGGCATTAGAGATTTCAGATCAGCTCACTTGTAAAAGATACGATTCTTGCAGTGTAACCAGCCAGTGGAACCCATCCCTCTCATTGATCCCACCCCTGAAACCCCCACCCCGACCCCCACCCCGCCCCCAAAACCGTGCAGGTGATGCTGGTGCTGCTCTCCTAATGGAAGACTTCTCACAAACCCCACCCTCTTTAGCTAAGCACTGCTGATTGGCTCTTTCTGAGCAATGAAAGTTTGCTGGATGGAGGAGCGAGCTGGACCTCAGTGGCCAATCAGATTCAGCCTTTCATTAGCAGGTCGGTGCCTGTGTGTGTGTGTGTGTGTGTGTGTAGGGCAGTCTGTGCTTTTGGCAGGAAAACCACACTCACAGTGAGTGTGTACAATCAATTAGAGCTCACACACAGAGCACACAGACAGTGAGATAAGAGACGACCCGACCGATATATATGCATAGCGGTTATATGGGCAATACTCCGGTTCTGCAAATTTAGTGATATCGGTGAAAATCCCACCAGTAACACAGGGATTCTTTTATAATGCGATGGATGCTCACTAGGGCTGTCAAAACTCGCTCTCCTAATCTCCTAAAGCTTTGTTCCATCCGTAGTAGTGCAGGCTGAAGCCCAGCTCTCGTTGGGACAGGACTGGAGCCGCTGATGTGTATAGATATACAGGTACACCTCCTCGTATCCACACTCACTGTCCCTTCCATCAGCTCTACGTATCACACAGGAGCACTCTGTAGTTCTACGATTGCAGAGTGTAATCCATCCGTTTCACCGTGTACTCTGTACCCCCCATTTCACCCTGTTTCACCCTGTTCTTTAATGTTCAGGACCCCCAACACTGGACCCCCCAGTGGAGACGATGGTACATGTGAATCAGACACAGTGGAGTTGCAGTGCTTATTGCCATTGCAGTACTAAGAATGATGCACCACCCAAATCATACCTGCTCTGTGGGGGTCTAGTGGGGGTCCTGACCATTGAAGATCAGGGGAAACTCAGACTCACTACAGTGCAGAGCTACAAAGTGCTTCTGTATGGTCAGTGGATCTAATAACAATGGACAGTGAGTGTAGATACATTGGCATGCCCCTGATAAAGTGCTCAGTGGGAGTATACCGGTTCCTCATTGGCTGGACCATGCAGATACTGTCTCACGGTGAAAGTGAAAGTGAAAGCTCTACATATTTAGATATAGATATAGATATAGATATAGATATGGATATAGATATAATATGATGCACTGTATTTCCAATTTGCTTTAGCTGGAATCTGGGCAAAAGGAAAATCAATTAATTGCGATTAACTGTGTGAATAATGTGATTAATCGGGATTATTTGATCAGGATAATACACATATAACCATGTCAGTGTTATTATAGCACTATTTACAGGGGCTGCTAATCACATTCTTATCAGCACTGCTTAAACGAAACTATTAATTTGTAGGCATATGATATTATATTAGCCAATATTGCTAATTATTGGAACCGAAACTCCTTTAAAATGATTCTGGTTACAGAATGTTACATACATACAAAGCTGACACGCGTGGCATTGTACTTAACTTATATGTTTTAACACACAGTAATTTATGTAGATATGATTTTGATATGATGATGGATTATGGCCCACTGTATATCCATAGCAACTGTACAGTGTATGATTGTACATAAATCTTCTAACCAAGGAAACTCCTATTATCTCAGTTCCCACTAAAATGTTCAATTACTGCAACTAATGCTAACGTTGTTGACAATGTTGACCACCATGTTTAGCCCTGACCTGCTAATCAAGCATTTTTAGGGTTAATGACTTTGCGTGTACACCAGACATAAATTAGTTCCTACAGATCAACTTAAGTTAGCAATGCTAACGTAAAGATTAGCAATGCTAACATAAAGATTAGCAATGTTAACATAAAGATTAGCAATGCCAACTTAAAAGATTAGCAATGCACTAGCGCACCCATTTGACAGCCCTAGCGAAACCCAAATGACACCGACGAGTGAAATTTCCATACTCGCTTTCTTCTTAGCGATTAGATTTGCTTGTGCACAACTTTGATAAACACTGGGGGTCTACGAGGGCGAACACAAAGAGATCAAGCACGGAGAACGTCTGGACATGCTCATGCAGATCAAAGAGAGGCAAGCTTACAATATAACCTTAGAAGTTTAGCGTAAAATTAGCAGCTTAGTTTATAATAATAATCAGAATAATAACAATAAGAATCATCGTAAAGGCGCAGGGGAGGATTTTCAAAAAGCATTAAGACATCGTTTATAAAATCGCCCGTGATGAGTTCACCACAGTCGCTTTGTTTTTTTTTTCGTACAGCAGCTGTTTAATCGTCCGTCCCCCATCGGTCTCGCCTAATGCTACAAAGTAAAATCTACAAAAACACAAAAACTCGTGATTGCAATAAGACAAACGCAGGTTGAGCATCCCCCATCACGCAAACACCTTCATAGGGACATTTCCACACATTTGGAGTGACGTGATTACAGCACCGCCGACCAAATCCTAGACTGGGCGGAGCCTCCGCTTGAGAGGAAACTAGCTATGTAAGTTAGATTGCAAGCTCAAGTGTTGGCGAGGTAGCTCACATTAACAATGGGACCTATTTATTTTAGACGTAATTACGGTAAGGGACCCTCTGGGACTTCTAGGCTGTCCGAGAAGGCCTACTGATTCCAGAAAAAATGTGCTTGGTTATACGGATATAGAGTCACTAGACTTCTAGCAGTTCTAGACCAACGGACTCGTCGAACCAACTGACAACATGAGCCGTAGTCAAGCCAGGTTTGGGTTAGATGCTAGAAACAGTAAACTGTTCGTTGAAAGAGACAAACACATTAATGTCTTTATCAGCTTGAGCTACGGTTAGCTTGGAGCTAACAAACTAACACATAAAGATCCCATAGGGGTGCTATTGGAGATTAGCATTCACAGGAGAGTTTTTAAGAGGGTCTGAAGCTTTAACGGTCAGAGTTTCCTCCACGGCTGTAATGCCACTGTTAGCTGGCTAAGAGGCTAACATGTTTTAGCTGTAGCTTATTTTGAGGAGGTTACGGAACAAATCGCAAAATTTAATTGCCAAATAAACGACGATTCCGTATTTTACGGGATGGGTGGCAACCCTACTCCCAACCATGTTAGTCAAAGGTGACTATAAGCTACCCTACCTCTAGCCTTTTTCTATCTTGTTTATTTAACCTAACATTAGATACAGCTCCAACCGTTTAGCTAGCTAGCTAGCTAGTGGGCTAACCTCTATCCGTCAAGGGGCTTCCTCCTTCCAAGCTGAGGCTTCGGCCAGTCTAAGGCTCGCCCTGCAGCCAGAAACCGCTGGATATTGGTGTAAAATACTTCAATATCCCAATATATAACTTAGTATGGTCACTTCCTGTGTGACATCATCACTTCCCACTGAGATCACAACGCAGCCAATCACAGGCTAACACTCCAGTACCATACACCACCTCAGCCAATCAAAGAGCAGACTGTTAAGACACCCCCCCTCACCCCATCACCCTCCCGCCCACAAACAAAGTCAGACCAACAGAAACAGACGCTCGGTAGTAACAGTGATGAGCAGAGCGACACACAGAAGCGCGTGAAAAGTGCGTTTGCATTCAGAAATCAACACGTGAGAACGCTTACATGGCTTAAAGCTTAAACTTCCAGAACACACAGGCCGCCGTCTCGGCTCGGAGAGGGCGCGGATCGGACACACACTCGGCAGGCTTTGCATAAAATGTCCTGGTTTCGGATTCTGTTGTTTTTTGTTTTTTCTATTGTGTTCGTTCTAAGATATTCACAGGCAAGGATTCAGTTTCGTCCCCTTCAGTGTGGTTCTCTCGTCAGTCGGGTTCCTCTTTTCATATTCTGGTGGTTGTTGATGTTGAGGGTGACATTCAGCTCCAGGAGGCGCTGCGTGTGCGTGTGTGTGTGTGTATATATGTGTGTGTGTGTGTATATATATGTGTTTATATACGTGTGTGTACGTGTGTGTGTGTGTGTGTAAGAGAGAGCAGCTATGATCCATCCTGCTCGTTGGAGTCCGGGTTTAGCTCCTTTCTTCCATTCATGGTGGGA
Source organism: Prochilodus magdalenae (assembly GCA_024036415.1). Classification (NCBI taxonomy): domain Eukaryota; kingdom Metazoa; phylum Chordata; class Actinopteri; order Characiformes; family Prochilodontidae; genus Prochilodus; species Prochilodus magdalenae. Next base: position 147,532 of record JAMWET010002497.1, read on the forward strand.
GTCCCTGAGTCTTTCCTGGAGCGCTGCTTCTCCTCAAGCTCGTGCAGCGATGGCTCCTTGTACATACACACTAGGGGAAGAGGAAGAGGAGAGGGTGAGGAGAGGAGCGAGCAACAACACACATCACACTTTACACTGTAAACTTTACACATGGAATATTACGAGTTTACATTTTATGTGCTATTCTGTGTTTTACACAATAATTACTTTGTGCTTTACACTACACATTTCACATGCTACAGTTTACAGAGGGATGCTTTACACTATTTCGTGCATTACATTACACTGGTCTTTACATTTTACATACTTTACACTTTGCTGTTTATACTTTGGCAATACTGTATGGCCATATGGCAACTCTTTTTTACACTTTTACACATTGCAGCTTATGCTTTACAATTTACTCATTATGTATGGTTACAAGCTGTTACGGTTTATGCTTTGCTTTCCCATTACACTTAATGCTTTACACTTTACATGTAAAGCTTTATAGTTTACATATTTTACTCTGTACACTTTAAACTTTATGTTTACATTTTGTCAACTTTCGACACTTTACAGTTTACACAATTTACTCATTACACATGCATTATGCTTTACAAGTTTTATGTTTTGTTTAATACTTTACACTTTACAATTTGTTTTCTCATTACACTTAATGATTTACACTTTACACGTAAGGCTTTATAGTTTACATATTTTACTCTGTACACTTTAAACATTACATTTTACATTTTGTAAACTTTCGACACTTTACAGATTGCACAATTTACTCATTACACATGCATTATGCTTTACAAGTTTCACGTTTTGTTTAATACTTTACACTTTACGATTTGCTTTCTCATTACACTTAATGCTTTACACTTTACATGTAAAGCTTTATAGTTTACATATTTTACTCTGTGCACTTTCAACATTACCTTATAATTTTACATTTTGTAAACTTTTGACACTTTACAGATTGCACTTTTGCACAATTTACTCAATAACACATGCATTATGCTTTACAAGTTTCACGTTTTGTTTAATACTTTACACTTTACGATTTGCTTTCACATTACACTTTATGCTTTACACTTTTGGCTTTATGTTTACATTTTACACTGTATGTTTTATTTTACACTTTCCACATTACAGTAGATTCTTCCTGATTGACTTAATGCACATGGTTTGTGTTTTACACTCACAGCCTGATATGTTTTACATGCTTTACACTTTGCTGTACTTAATATTTTGTCATTTACACAGCACTCTCATGCCTTACACGCTTTATACTTTGTACAGTTTACACTTCATAATTTGAGTAGTTCGTTTACACGTGTCATGCCGTGAGCATGTGTGCCCTTACCTTCGATGGGTCTGGGTACGAAGTGTGAGCATGGTTTGGTTTTTTTGACACGGTTGCCCTTCATGATGATGCCATCTTTGTTGAGACCAAGGAACCAGGCGCGGCCGCTCTCGTGCTGCCGGTACAGCGTGGACGAATAAATCACGTAGTAGTTCTCAAACACGCTCTCTTTAAATTTACACTCCACCGTAAAGACCTCCTGCAGAGAGAGAGAGCACAGAAGAGGAAAAGAAGGGACAGAGAACGAGTGATAGAGAGTGAGAGAGGGAACAGAGGAGAGAGAGAGAGACAGCACAAAGGAGAGAGAGACAGCACAGAGGAGAGAGAGAGAGCGAGAGAGAGAGAGAGAGAGAGAGAGAGAGACAGCACAGAGCAGAGAGAGAGAGAGACAGCACAGAGGAGAGAGAGACAGCACAGAGGAGAGAGAAACAGCACAGAGGAGAGAGATAGCACAGAGAACAGAGAGAGAGACAGCACAGAGGAGAGAGAGAGAGCGAGAGAGAGAGAGAGAGACAGCACAGAGGAGAGAGAGAGAGCGAGAGAGAGAGAGAGAGACAGCACAGAGGAGAGAGAGAGAGAGAGAGAGAGAGACAGCACAGAGGAGAGAGAGACAGCACAGAGGAGAGAGAAACAGCACAGAGGAGAGAGAGATAGCACAGAGAACAGAGAGAGAGACAGCACAGAGGAGAGAGAGAGAGACAGCACAGAGGAGAGAGAGACAGCACAGAGGAGAGAGAAACAGCACAGAGGAGAGAGAGATAGCACAGAGAACAGAGAGAGACAGCACAGAGGAGAGAGCGATAGCACAGAGAACAGAGAGAGAGACAGTAGAGAGGAGAGATAGAAAAGTGAGGGAGTTTAGAGACAGTGAAAAAGGGAAAGAGAGAGCAGCAAGGCAGAGAAGGAGGGAGGGAAAAAAGAGAGAACACAGAGAGTACAGAGAATGAGTGAAAAAAGAGAGAGGCAAGGAGAGAGTGTACCGAGAGATAGTACAGGCAGAGTGTAGAGAAAGAGTGAAGGAGAGAGAACAGGGAGAGAGAGAAGGTGAGAACAAGGAGAGAAAAATAGAGAGAGCATACAGAGAGACAGACAGTGAGATGAGAGTGAGAAGAAGGGAGTGAGAAAGCAGGGGTGAGAATGAGCGACAGAGAGGGAAAAGAAGGGAGAGGTAGAGGAAGAGAGAGCGAGGAGAAGGAGAAACAGAGGCAGAGGAAGATTTAAATGGTGTTTGTGTGTCATTACTCGGCCACACTGACCCCCAGTGAGCGCGTCCCAGTTAATCAGACACACACAGGTGGGGGGGCGGAGAAAACAAACAGAGCAGAAACAACCGGAGGGACCCTCGTATACCCCGTACCGTATAGAGGAATTACATCCGCCACTACCGTCTGATCACACACGTACGATAAACAAAGCCACCAAAACTTACACAGTGGTGCTGAATGGAACCAGACGTCCACCTCTGAAACCTCCCTCCCAGTTACTACATGTAATGGTTATGAAGACGCTGCACGTCATTGATGGTGGAGGGACACATGCAGGGTGCTGTGAGGTAAAATAGTCCCCGAAGAGAACTATATACCATCATCAACATCCCATATTAACACTCAGAAGAGCTGTGTTGGTTCACATGGAGACCCCTGGTTCCCATCACCAACACTCTTTAAAGGACATCTGTGGGCATGTCCCAGTTGCGCACTACCATACTAATGCTAGAGCCAGGGGATTTCTGAGTACGGTAATGATGGACACTGTTGTCCAAAAAGGTAACTGGAAACGGAACCCGAGGAGCTTATCGGGTCTTGCGGACAGGGGCTGCGGTGGTGGCGGGACCAGAGAGGGTGGATATGTTAGTTCAACCCAAATCTGTCCAAACAGCCTGCAGTAATGAGTGTATTCCAGTAAATAGTGCGTTTGGCCTTTGTAGTTAAGAACCCTCACTGAGCCTCTCAGAGTACAGCTCGGTAGCTTCGTCACTTCCTGTTAGTAAGATATGGTGCAGTAAGGCATACGATATACTACTCACATTCTACATCCACCTAACAGTAGTATGTAGTGTGCAGTATGCAACCAAACTGTACATCTGTACAGCACTAGAGATACACAGATGGTGTTCTACTCCAGTCAGAGGTTCTAGTATACAGGTGGAGCTATCTTCATGGTGTCCTGCATCCCATCATGCACTGCAGCCTCACCAGATCTCAGTCTGCTTCAGCCAGAGAAAATGGCGGCGGGTAACACTGGGGAGGTAAACGCAGCCCACTCCCGAGTATAAATGTGGATGTAGTGATTGTAGTGGGGTGTGTGTTCATCAGAATGAGCCTCAGAAAGTTAAATATACAGGTCTGAAGATTAATAAAAGATGAACTCGCTTTAGAGGATCAGTTTTAGAGTGAAGTAGCAGAGGGGAGCTAACAGCTAGGCTAACCGTATCTCAGGTGAACTGAGCAGCGTTAGCAGCAGCTAGCTCTAAACAGTGGATACAGTAATAACAGCTCTGAGGTAAATGTGGGTGTAGTGATTGTAGTGGGGTGTGTGTTCATCAGAATGAGCCTCAGAAAGTTAAATATACAGGTCTGAAGATTAATAAAAGATGAACTCGCTTTAGAGGATCAGTTTTAGAGTGAAGTAGCAGAGGGGAGCTAACAGCTAGGCTAACCGTATCTCAGGTGAACTGAGCAGCGTTAGCAGCAGCTAGCTCTAAACAGTGGATACAGTAATAACAGCTCTGAGGTAAATGTGGGTGTAGTGATTGTAGTGGGGGTGTGTTCATCAGAATGAGCCTCAGAAAGTTAAATATACAGGTCTAAAGATTAATAAAAGATGAACTCGCTTTAGAGGATCAGTTTTAGAGGGAAGTAGCCGAGGGGAGCTAACCGCTAAACAGGTTCTGAGCTACACTGTAGCATACTAATACAGTCACATGACCAGTTACCTCACATTTACCTCAGAGCTGTTATTACTGTATCCACTGTTTAGAGCTAGCTGCTGCTAATGCTGCTCGGTTCACCTGAGATACGGTTAGCCTAGCTGTTAGCTACCCTCGGCTACTTCACTCTAAAACTGATCCTCTAAAGCGAGTTCATCTTTTATTAATCTTCAGACCTGTATATTTAACTTTCTGAGGCTCATTCTGATGAACACACACCCACTACAATCACTACACCCACATTTATACTCGGAGTGGGCTGCGTTTAGCCCCCCAGTGTTACCCGCCGCCATTTTCTCTGGGTGGAGCAGACTGGGGAGGCAGCGGTGCATGATGGGATGCAGAACACCATGGAGATAGCTCCACCTGTACACTAGAACCTCTGACTGGAGTAGAACACCATCCGGGTATCTCCAGTGCACCATAGATTTACAGTTTGGTCACATACGACAATTAGGCTGATTTAGTATGTGAGTGATATGTAGTATGTCTTTTCGATTGAAGCCTAAAACTTTTGTCTGTTTAAAATTCTCCCCCGATGCAGACACTCTGACGCCTCTGTATCAGTTCATTATCACCCTGAAACTCAGATTAATCAACACTCTCACACCTCGCACACAACTCAGAATAACACACACAGATCAGCTGACCACACACACACACACGCACGCACACACACACACATACACACATACACACACACACACACACACATACACACACGCACATGCACTCACACAACAGGATAAATCTGGTCCATCACAGTTGCCCGATAAAAGTTTTGTATGATGAGAAAACTAAGCAGATTTACCTTCAGTGTGTGAAATTAAGTGCCATCCTTCCTCATTTGCATATAATTTACATAAACCACTCCCTATTCAGATCTTTAGCAGGGAAAAGAACAGCACTCAGTGGCTTGTTAGGTTCATGAGGGCACTGCTCCCCCTACTGACCAACAGTCACTGTTTATACCCTCATCCTCATCAAAGGAACAGCTCCACCCAGAAGGAGGTGTGGGAGTGCAGGTGTGTTGGGAGGGAGATAAAGGTGACCAGGATCAATAACTGATGATAAATTTAGACTGATATGATCAATATTTATTGAGCTACACATACAGAAGTCTGTCTCTCAGTATGGCGTCGGGCCGCCGTGTTCGCTAACCCAACACGCCAGACGTCTCGGTATGGAGCTGTAGAGGTTCCTGATGGTGTCCTGTGATAATCCATCCCATGCAGCTTGAACATCCTCACACAGTTCCTGCAGATGGTGCGGTAGGAGTGGAGGTGGAGGGACACCAGGCCTTATGGACGTGTGACAACAAACCGTTCATCTTGGTGCTGACCACGGTGCCTCCACACACGGATTCGTTGGGCGTCTCCACCAAGACTAAAGCGGGACTCGTCACTGAAGATGACCCGCTGCCGTTCTGAGTCCCTCCATGACAGTCTGGTACGACACCACTGCAGTCTTTGGTGACGGTGACGTGGTGTTAAGGACAGTCGTGGTAACGGTCTGTGTGCATGTAGTCCTGCGTGGTGCAGCCGTCTGCTGATGGTGCTGCACTAACAGGGTGACTCATGGAGGACACCACTGCTCTCTGGAGGTCTGTAATGGTGGTGTTGGGTCAGTCAGGTACAGAGATAAGACCCGTGCTTGCCTGTGCAGCCGAGCGTAAAACTTGAATCATTGGCATGTCTCACACTGTCAAACCTACACACCATGTTTCATTCCTGTGGGCTGACTCCTTCTGGGTGCAGCTGTTTGTGCAGCTGTTCGTTTGATGATGGGTGTATGTAAACAGGTTTTAGAGTGTAAGGTGATTAAACGATCTGATTTAGTGGACAGCTCGTTTTGTGGGCGGAGCTAGTACTATTACACACAAGCCCAGTGTAGAGTGTCTTGTTGGATGTGACATCCTGTCTTGTCTCTCCCCGTTTGTCTCAGGTTTCCTCTGTTTCTATCTCTGTTTCTCTTCTTTGTCCTCCATGTGCTTTTTGTTGTCCTGTGCCATGTGCTTCTGCTCCGCCCTCTTGTCCTGCCCCTCACCTGTCCCTAGTTTGTGGCTCTGCCCTTTCCCAGGTGTTCCCTGTTGGTCCTTGTGCATTTAGACTCTCTATGGGGCGCTTGGTGTATTGTCTTGCTGTCGGCTGTTCTGTTGTGGCGGGCCTTGTTCTCAGTAGTGTTTGGGTTCTTGTAGTTCTAGTGTTAGTCTGTTTGTAGTTATTGGTTTATACTTGCACAGGCACCCTGCCTCCTCTTCACTCTCCACCTCACACTGGAACAGTTTAACACCAGTGTTCATGTAAGGTAAGTACATCCACCTTTGTAAAGGGCTGTGTATTGGCAAGAACCTGGTGATACGGTACATATCATGATACGGGTGTAACGATTCTATACATTGTGATGTATTGCGATACTGTAACTGGTGATATGTCACCATTTGTAACAGCACTATATCGTCGCTGTCCAGAGCAAAACAAGTATCTCCAAAATGGCAAAAACCTCCTTCAGTGGAACCAGACCTCTTTCCAAGGAGTTCTGGGACATTTCTGTTGGTCCATTCCTCATGGAATCTTCACCCGGACAGCTTTTTATTTTTTTTTGAATGATGCATAAAAGTAAAAACCAACAAAAATGGAGATACATGGTTTTCTTTGGACAGGGATGTTTTCGTCGCTGTCCAAAGAAAAACAAGTATCTCCAAAAAGGCAAGTTTACAGGAGAGGCCAAAAACCTCATTTAACTTTAATGTAAGTCAATGGAACCAGACATCTTTCCTAACCGTCTTGGGCCATTTCTGTTGGTCCGTTCATCATGATATTCTCACTCAGTGTAAACAGCAGCTGGTGTATTCAAATGATGCATAAAAGTAAAAATGGACAAAAGTGGAGATACATGTTTTTCATCGGACAGGGATGATATGCATAGGTATGCTAACGTTAGCGTGAGCAGAGCCGCATGTTAGTTGTTTACGTTAAGACTAAGGACTAAAGAACACTTCTGTATAGTGGTCGGGGGTTTAAACGTTATTTTTGAGAAGCGATACGGAAACATATATCAGTATCCAGTGTTTTTGGTGTTTTCTTGCCTCTCTAATTTTGCATTGTGTAAATGATAACTGTTATAGTAATTTATTTTCTATTTTTTACTGTTATTATTGATGATACATGTGGTATTGATAATGGTTTTGATTATTTAACTGCAAATCAAGTTTATAAATCCTCAAATGTACGCAGACTCCTACCAGCAGTGAATTTTGATTGTTCTGGTACATACGTACAGGCCATACAGGACTGGGAACTACAATGATATTAAGATGAGCGTCCTGTGGGGCAGCGTCCTGTGGGGCAGCGTCCTGTGGGGCAGCGTCCTGTGGGGCAGCGTCCTGTGGTGCAGTGTCCTGTGTCCACTGATGAAGGACTAGAGGATGACCAACACTGCACTGTGCAGCAGCAGATGAGCTATCGTCTCTGACTGTCCATCTACAAGGTGGAGCAGCAAGGTAGGAGTGTCTAATAGAGTGGACAGTGAGTGGACACAGTGTCTCAACACTCCAGCAGCACTGCTGTGTCTGATCCACTCACACCAGCACCACACACACTAACACACCACCACCATGTCAGTGTCGCTGCAGTGCTGAGAATGATCCACCACCCACATCATACCTGCTCTGTGGTGGTCCTGTGGGGGTCCTGACCATTGAAGAACAGGGTAATACATTATACAGAGAAACAGATGGACTTCAGTCTGGACCTGTCCACCTACAGAGTGTCCTGTATGGTCAGTGGAGCTGATAAGATGGACAGAAAGTGTAGATACAAGGAGGTGGAGCTAACGAAGTAGCCAGTTACCTTCCTGTTCTGTGCAGCACAGTTGGTACAACATTAGCTTAGCTAAAATGCTATGGCCCCAAACACCACATCACTGTTATCATGCCAGCTAGCTAAGCTAATGCTAACAAGCATCCTCTCCACTAGTTAGTATCACCGGTCAGCATTTATCAGTTTGATGACTTGACACTTTTGAATGAAGCACTAAATATATCTTTAGAAATGATAAGCAATAAACCTTTATACTGAAAATGTTAGCATTGGGTGAAAATGCTATCTTAGAGGGTTTTAAAGGTGAAAAAATGAATTTATGAATAAATGGATACAAAACACTACAATTAACGACAAACACAACCAAAACAAACCCACACCGATCAGACAAGCCACAACACACAACAGCTATAACACACACGTCGTAAAAACTAGCCTATATGATCCGCCAACGTGATCAGACAGACACGGACACCTACAGGCGGCTTAACTGCACGTTATTTACTAAGTGGGTGGTGTAGCTCAGCGGATAACACCACTGCCCGCCAGAGAGCCACCACCACATGTGGGAGACTGGGGTTTGAATCCCAGTCTGGGTGACTATGCTGTGCTACACCAGTAAGAGTCCTTGGGCAAGACTCCTAACACTACACTGGCCCACCTGTAATATGATTAACCTTGTAAGTCGCTCTGGATAAGAGCGTCAGCTAAATGCCGTAAATGTCATGATCCGTTCTTTCACTTCATGCTTCTATGAATGCACACACTTCAGTGGGAAAACAATATCTTTTTTTTTTTTTTTTGTACAATAAACATAAACTTGTGTTAAAATTGAAAATGCAAGCTCCCGTTTCCAGCTTCCAACGTCTTTCGTTATTCATTGGGAACAGTTTGGAGAATCTTTCTAGGTGTCCCAAAGAACCTTGTGATGGACCGCTTTCTGAAACTCCTGTCTGAGTTTGATGAGGCTTGGTAATCCGGGATCCATTCAGGAAGCTATTTATTTAAAAAGCAATCCATTAAAAACAAAAGCGAGATCTCCAAACCTTTCATGGGTGGTGTAAGGAGCATTTGGGGCTATGCCGATCAATGTCGGCCTCTACACTAGCCGTGTGCGCATGACACATCTGCTTCATGCCTATGTTTTAACCTTGCCGTGTGTGGACCTGAACTTATAACCCTGTGTATACGCCAACTGTACTCCAAGACCGCCCTCCACACAAGCCCCTGCTTCCAGATCCAGTACACAGACTACAGTACCCTTTCACACATTACTGCAGACAACACACACAACACACACAACATCACTTACTGTTTATACACAACAAACAATAACGCACAGTAAACCCGCACAGAACTACAAACAGGAATTCCATGAATGCGATACATACCGCTCATAACGCTCGAAGAAAAGCAGCGAACTTAATGGATGAAGCGTGAAAAGACATGACATTTAGTGACACACGTTCATGCACTCGCACATTCGCAGAAAAACACTTGCGTTATTCATTTGTGTTATAGTCTGTGTGTAAGCCAACATTAACCAGACAGCTCAGGGAGGACATGAACATAAAAGCATGCAAGGCAGTTTAAATATATGTTTTAAAAAGCTACATATACATATTATATAGAGATGAACCCAGGCCCCGCCCACAAAAAAGTATTTTCTGAGCTAGGGTTGTGAGGCTGAACTATCTTAAAGAGCGCTAATTAAAAATGGGTGTTGAAAGAAACTGAGTGTGTTCTACAGTTTCTCATTAGGTGGAGTGTATAACTCTAAGCTCTAAATGTAGGTACTGTGGTATAGACTGAGTCTGTTCTACAGTTTCTCATTAGGGCGAGTGTATAACTCTAAGCTCTAAATGTAGGTATTGTGGTATAGACTGAGTCTGTTCTACAGTTTCTCATTAGGTGGAGTGTATAACTCTAAGCTCTAAATGTAGGTACTGTGGTATATACCGAGTCTGTTCTACAGTTTCTCATTAGGTCGAGTGTATAACACTAAGCTCTAAATGTAGGTACTGTGGTATAGACTGAGTCTGTTCTACAGTTTCTCATTAGGTGGAGTGTATAACTCTAAGCTCTAAATGTAGGTACTGTGGTATAGACTGAGTCTGTTCTACAGTTTCTAATTAGGTGGAGTGTATAACTCTAAGCTCTAAATGTAGGTACTGTGGTATAGACTGAGTCTGCTCTACAGTTTCTCATTAGGTTGAGTGTATAACTCTAATCTCTAAATGTAGATACTGTGGTATAGACTGAGTCTGTTCTACAGACTCATGTGGGTACTGTATTAATGTCCAATCTCACAACAGTAGCTTGAAGAGGTGTGTGTAGACGGAGCTTTGTTTACGTTGGGTTACATTCGGTCCAGTAAAGTGAAAAGGAGTCACCATAAACAAACACAGTACATAAAGAGAGAGTGCTTACTGATGAGTAGAGGAATCCCTCAGCGTTCATCCCCACATACAGCCCAGCCTTCACTCCCTGAATGGCCACCACACGCAGACCCACCGGAATCAGGTTAAACAGAGCTAGGGAGAGAGAGAGAGAGAGAGAGAGAGAGAGAGAGGGAGGGAGCGAAGGAGCAACAGACATAGTAAAGGAAGAAAGACAGATAGTGGAAGACAGAAAACAAGACAGACAGAATAAGTACAGGATGAGGGGACAGTGTGAAAGAAAGACAAAGAAATAAATAGGGGAAACAAATAAAGAGAGAGGAGGAGAGGTAGACAGAGAAAGACAGAAGGCATGAAAAATAGAGATAAAGAAAGCAAGGAAGGAAGGAAGATAGTGGCAGACAAAAAAACATGAAAGGCAATAGTACAGAATGAGGGGAAAGTGTGAAAGAAATACAGATGGGAAACAAAGAGAGAAGGGAGGAGTGTGAGACAGAAAGAGAAAGAAAGAAAGAAAGAAAGAAAGAAAGAAAGAAAGAAGAGAGAAAAAGAAAGGGACAGACAGTGAGAAAGGGAAAGAGAGAGAGAGAGAAAAAGAGGGATAGGGATCAGGATCAGGACAGTCAGTAGATTGTACTATGCTGCTGATTCAGTCCCTGTGAAAATCAATAGGCCCTGTATCAGCCCACAAATAGAGTTTAACAGAGAGAGAGAGAGCAGGGGATCAGCGGAGGAGTGTGGAGGATGAAGGGAGGAACAGAGGGGGAGGAGATTTGACAGAGAGAAAGAGAGAGAGAGGGGATGCATGTATGAGAGGGAGAGAGAGAGAGTGAAGATGAGTGGGTTTGAGCAGAGAGGATAAGAGCACTGTTCACAGGGAATGCAGTGTACATGCCTGTAGTGTGTGTGTGTGTGTGTGTGTGTGTGTGTGTGTGCGTGCATGTGTGTGTGTGTGTGTGCGTGTGCGTGCGTGTGTGGTGATTAAAGTGTTCTGGGTTGGATGCTGTGCAACTATGAGTAACACTACAGGCTGTTTACAGTGAACACAGATCACAGGTATCTGCACACCTGTAGAACCCATGATGAATAATACACCTGTAGAGCCCTGCATCATCAACACACACCTGTAGAACCCTGCATCATCAACACACACCTGTAGAACCCAACATTACTCTTTTACTCAGTCCACTGGTGCTCTGTAAGAATATAGCAGGGGCTTTATTTTTATTACATTACGAGTAATAACAACTCAATGTAACTCTGTAGCTCTAGATATTTAATGCTGCAGTTTGTAACTTTATAGGGCTGTAACATTGTAGTTCTGTAACTCTGGAACTGTATAGTGTAGTACACTAAATCTGTGACACTGTAGTTCTGTAACTCTGGAACTGTATAGTGTAGTACACTAAATCTGTGACACTGTAGTTCTGTAACTGTATAGTGTAGTACACTAAAGCCGTAACACTGTAGTTCTGTAACTCTGTCCCTGTACAGTGTAGTACATTAAATCTGTAACACTGTAGTTCTGGAACTGTATAGTGTAGTACACTAAATCTGTAACACTGCAGTTCTGTAACACTGTAGCTGTATAGTGTAGTACACTAAATTTGTAACACTGTAGTTCTGTAACTATGTGACTGCATAGTGTAGTTAACGCTAAATCTGTAACACTGTAGTTCTGTAACTGTATAGTGTAGTACACTTAATCTGTAACACTGTAGTTCTGTCACTGTGTCCCTTTACAGTGTAGTACATTAAATCTGTGACACTGTAGTTCTGTAACTATGTAACTGTATAGTGTTGTACACTAAATCTGTAACACTGTAGTTCTGTAACTATGTAACTGCGAAGTGTAGTACACTAAATCTGTAACACTGTAGTTCTGTAACTCTGTCCCTGTACAGTGTAGTACATTAAAACTGTGACACTGTAGTTCTGTAACTATGTAACTGTATAGTGTAGTACACTAAATCTGTAACACTGTAGTTTTGTAACTCTGTAACTGTATAGTGTAGTACACTAAATCTGTAACACTGTAGTTCTGTATCTCTGTCCCTGTACAGTGTAGTACACTAAATCCGTAACACTGTAGTTCTGTAACTCTGTCCCTGTACAGTGTAGTACACTAAATATAACACTGTAGTTCTGTAACTGTATAGTGTGGTACACTAAATCTGTAACACTGTAGTTCTGTAACTCTGTAACTGTATAGTGTAGTACACTAAATCTGTAACACTGCAGTTCTGTAACTGTATAATGTAGTACACTAAACCTGTTACATAGTTCTGTAACTCTGTAACTGTATAGTGTAGTACACTAAACCTGTAACGTTGTAGTTCTGTAACTCTGTAACTGTTCAGTGTAGTACACTAAACCTGTTACATAGTTCTGTAACTCTGTAGGTGTATAGTGTAGTACACTTAACCTGTAACACTGTAGTACTGTAACTCTGTAACTGTACAGTGTAGTACACTAAATCTGTAACAGTACAGTTCTGTACCTATGTAACTGTACAGTGTAGTACTTTAAATATGTAACATTGTAGTTCTGTAACTCTGTAACTGTATAGTGCAGTACACTAAACCTGTAACACTGTAGTTCTGTAACTATGTAATTGTATAGTGTAGTACACTAGATCTGTAACTCTAAATCTGTAGTTCTGTAAACTTCTGTGACACTGTAGTTCAGGACACTAATTCAGCAGTTCTTTAAAACAGTAGTTCTGTAACTCTCTGTAAACCTGTAGCGCTGTAACTTTAGCTCTGTAGTTTTGTAACTCTGTAGTTCAGGACTCTAATTACATAGAGTCACAACCTGACATTCTGTAGACCTGTTGCTCTGTAACTCTGTTACGTGGTAGCTTTCTACTTTTCCTGTGAAGCTGTGTGGTTCTGCGAATCTCATTTGTGGTGCGGCTTTGTTTTTGCTGGAAGCAGCCCAGAAATGAACAGCATCGTGTTTCAGGTGTCCTACCGAATCGATATTTCTCACTTCGGATAAAACAAGTTTATCCAACGGCTGTCAGATAAAAACAATCAAGTGTTATACGAGAAAGCCTCGAGGCCAAAACTCTGCGCGCTCTCTCTCTCTCTCCGACAGAGAGAGGCATTTTTGGCCGGGCTCCCTCCTGTAGCACAGATTAGCGGTAAAGACGAAACAAAGAGCTGTAATGCTGTAGCCCTCCTCCAGCTCCAGCTTAGCAGAGGCAGCAGCATAAAGCGGCGGGGCTAAGCCTGCTGGCTGTGATAATGTGAGCCTCACAGATAAGAGCGGAGACACGCGGGAGAGAAGTAACGTAATCCAGCACGCTCACTCATGCTGGAGATTCTACATACGCTAACATGAGTGGGCACATTCAAATCCCACTCGGGCTGGGGGGGAAGAGAGGAAGAAGGAGCGAGAGAGATGCATATGTCTTGAGTTAAACATCTGTCAGGTTCCTTCAGAGCTCAGAACGTTGTGTGGGTCCATACACGTGACTGTGTGCAGCAGCAGATGAGCTATCGTCTCTGACTGTCCATCTACAAGGTGGACCAGCAAGGTAGGAGTGTCTAATAGAGTGGACAGTGAGTGGACACAGTGTCTCAACACTCCAGCAGCACTGCTGTGTCTGATCCACTCACACCAGCACCACACACACTAACACACCACCACCACGTCAGTGTCACTGCAGTGCTGAGAATGATCCACCACCCACATAGTACCTGCTCTGTGGTGGTCCTGTGGGGGTCCTGACCATTGAAGAACAGGGTAATACAGTATACAGAGAAACAGATGGACTACAGTCTGGACCTGTACACCTACAGAGTGTCCTATATGGTCAGTGGAGCTGATAAGATGGACAGTGAGTGTAGATACAAGGTGTGAAGTGACCGGTTGGTGTACGTATATTCCATACTCCAGTTTGCTGGTGACGTTCTGGCATCAGACTGTCTGATTACGGCCAAGACCATAGCAGATTCCGACTGCGCATTCCTTACTATCCCGGACTGGTTGAGTCAGGGTCACGGTCAGTGTCAATCTCAGGGTCAGTCCGGATTTGAGAATGAACACCTGCGGAGTGCGGATCCGCTCGCATTTCCACTGTCCCTGTTCCAGCGCTCCGGTGATACTGTCAGTTTCCATTTTGGATCTGAGCTCAGATCGGATTCCTTCACTTAGAGGACACACAGGGAATACAAGCACACGCACACTCAACGCTGTTCCAGAGTGGAGAAAAAAAGGCTGGAGGAGGATGATGATGTTCATAAGATGCTTATCATAGAGGCTTGTGACAAAGAAGCATACGTGTGGGACTGCAGTGCTGTTGGGAAGGAGGATAAAGGTGACCAGGATCAATAACTGATGATAAATTTAGACTGATATGATCAATATTTATTGAGCTACACATACAGAAGTCTGTCTCTCAGTATGGCGTTGGGCCGCCGTGTTCGCTAACCCAACACGCCAGACGTCTCGGTATGGAGCTGTAGAGGTTCCTAATGGAGTCCTGTGATAATCCATCCCATGCAGCTTGAACATCCTCACACAGTTCCTGCAGATGGTGCGGTAGTGGTGGAGGTGGACGGACACCAGGCCTTCTGGACGTGTGACAACAGACCGTTCATCTTGGTGCTGACCACGGTGCCTCCACCCACGGATTCGTTGGGCGTCTCCACCAAGACTAAAGCGGGACTCGTCACTGAAGATGACCCGCTGCCATTCTGAGTCACTCCATGACAGTCTGGTACGACACCACTGCAGTCTTTGGTGACGTGGTGTTAAGGACAGTCGTGGTAACGGTCATGTAGTCCTGCGTGGTGCAGCCGTCTGCCAATGGTGCTGCACTAACAGGATGACTCAGGAGGACACCACTGCTCGCTGGAGGTCTGTATTGGCGGCTGTTGGGTCAGTCAGGTACAGAGATAAAGCCCGTCCTTGCTTATGTCACATGTGTGTCCTAGCGTGAAATCATTTGCATATCTCAAAATATCCAACTTCCCCACCGGGTTTCATGCCTGTGGGCTGAATCCTTCTGGGTGCAGCCATTTCTGCTACTGTTCTTTTGACAGTCAGTGGAATAACTACTTCATCTACAGTCTTCTGTAGGGAAGCTGATGAAGACTGGACTGTAAAGATCTGCCGTGACTGACTGTATGTTCGAAAAACAAAGACACTCTTAGAAGTTCACAGCACACCAGTATCTTACTGCTCTGTTCCTGAGAATTAAAACAGTGTTTAAGGTTCTCTGATTGTTATTCTGAATGTTCTGGGCCCCTGAGAGCTGCACCAACAACCATCATCTGTAGTTTATTAATAATAGTAATACTATTAATCAGCATTTGAATAGCACCTTTTATACATAATTGGAGCTCAAAGTGCTTTACAGAGTGCTTTAAAATAAAATAGAGGTTAAACTCATAAGGTTTTATATTCAAGAAACATTTGGAGAGCCAAAAAAATTAAGAGTGATAGTGTGATACAATACAAATAAATATACTAATAATTAAATGACAATATTAGCAATAAAAAACAGAATTTGTCATATAAAACTGTGAAAAAATAAGTAAATTACAATGAAGATAAAGTACAAAAAAACTCAGGGGTACGTACATAAAATATTAAAACCGATTAAAAATTAATATAACATGAAAAGGCGTTTAGAACAAGCGAGTAAAACCAGAGAAATCATAAAAATCTACGTTTGTAATATGCTTTTCAAATAAAGCTAACCCTTGTACTGATGTTGCTTGTCTAATCTCAGTGGGTAAATTAGTTCACACTTTTTACGGGACATGAAACAATAAAACACTGCTTCACAACGTCCCCTCTTATTAACCTGCTTAAAGTATAAGCACACTAGCAGTGCTTCATCACAAAGAATGACTTACATACAGAGATACAGTCGGCAAGTCATGATGGTGCCAATACGTTTACTGCTGTAAAAACTAATAGCAGTACTAATAACTTAGTATAGTATAGTATAGTACTATTAGTAGTAAAGTATTATAGTACTTTTAGTAGTATAGTACTATTAGTAGTACAGTAATATACTAGTTTCATACTATTAATTAATTAATATAACACTAATATAGTATTAATAGTATATTACTAGTAGTAACTATTGGTAGCATAGTACTATTAGTAGCATAGACCTAGCGGTAGTATTATAGTATCTAAGCCCTCCCTGTGAGACTCAGTAGGTATTGTAGTAGTTTAGTACTATTAGTAGTATAGTAGTGTCTAAACTCTCAATGTGAGACTCAGTATGTACTATAGTAGTGTAGTACTATTAATAGTATAGTACTTTTAGTAGTACAGTCCTATACTATAGTGGTCTAGTACTATTAGCAGTATAGTATTTCTAGTAGTATAGTAGACTAGAACTAATATTAGTTGTATAGTAGTAGGTACTGCAGTAGTATATTACTACAAGTAATATAGTACTTTTAGTAGTACTGTAATATAGTGCTATTAGTTGAATAGTAATATTGTTTTATTAGTAGTATAGTACTATTAGTAGTATAGTAGTGTCTAAACTCTCAATGTGAGACTCAGTAGGTACTATAGTAGTGTAGTACTATTAGTAGTATAGTATAGTATAGTACTATTAGTAGTATAGTATTTCAGTAGTATGGTAGAATAGAACTAATATTTGTAGTATAGGAATATCTGAGATCGTACTGTGAGACTCAGTAGGTACTGCAGTAGTATATTACTATAAGTAGTATAGTACATTTAGTACTGTAGTATAGTACTTGTAGTAGTATAAAAATATAGTTCTGTTAGTAATATAGTACTATTAGTAGTATAGTATTTTCAGCAGTATAGTAGAATAGAACTAATTAGTAGTATAGTAATGTCTGAACTTGTACTATGAAACTCAGTAGATACTGTAGTAGTATATTACTATAAGTAGTACAGTACATTTTGTAGTACTGTAGTATAGTACTATTATTAGTATAAGAAAATAGTTCTGTTAGTAGTATAGCACTATTAGTAGTATAGTAGTATCTAAATTCTCACTGTGCGGCTCTGTGTTTGGCTGTAGGTACTGTTGTGCTGTTTTTTCTGAAGGAAAATGAAAGATAAAGCACCGTGAGCACATAGAAACTACCGAAATGAGGAGAGGAATCTGTAGCATCCATATTCAGGGCATGCACACGGAGAGGAAGTCGGAATTCCCTGAAACTGGTGTCCATAAAATACAACAGCTTCGGATGTTTGGACGTTGATGGACCGGTGTGCTGTGGCCTTAAGGCTGAGCTTTTGAAGCATTTACAGGGGTGCGAGCATTCCCCGGCCTCTTACGCGTGATGTTGAGGCACATGGCTGTGCACGTCTCCACCATGTGAGCGGCTCTTCATTTAAAATGAATGAACCTGAAGGGAGATTAGCTGAGCAGGGTCTCCGCTACAGGCCTCTACATGGGAGCTCTATCATATCATTTCACAAAGAAAACGCACAGGTCCACCTTTTCCTGTCATGTGATTCCCAGGACATGCAAACTTCAGATGAAGAGCAGGAAGTGAAAAACAAAATGGGCGAGATGGAGGTAAAGAGTCCACACAGTGCTAGTTCAGACGGTATTACCAGAGAAAAGTACAACCAAGTTTAAGAAATCTAGTTGTTTGCTGACGCTGCACGTTTGAATCACCTACCATGTATGGAGAAAACCTGTGATGTGTGTACTCACACTGTACACTCGCTCTGTTTGACGAACATGACGCGACGTGGGTGCTCACACTGTACAGGAAGCGCAGCCCATACAGGCAGCTCAGCTCTGTCTACAGACAATTTCCAATAAAGCTGTTCCATTCAAAACAACACGCTGCGTGTCCGAGTACTGAGCAAACACACTGACTGGATCTTAAACCACTTCCTGCTCCCTGAGTAATGCACTACCTAGGACAAGTGGCTCCTGCAACCAACAGTGCATCATTGGTCTAATACACAGCCATTTGGGATTCAGAAACCTGTACACAATTCCATACTGGATTCATTTGTCTGTGTAGAAGCCAGAACTTCCCAAGTGTGCTACATAGCTGACAAACTAGCTGTGGCACAACAGCTTCGCTAACTGTACTGAAACTGAGAACCAGCTGAACTACACAGACAATATAACTGTCACTGCAGTACAGTCTGCTTTTATAGACGTCAGATATCAACTCTTCAGCCTCTGTGTATGTGCATGCGGCTGCGTAGGAGCCGTAGCTGTGGCTGTTTGTTTGTAGTTTCAGTTGCAATTCTGAGAATCTGCTCAGACTGTGAGACAAGCAACCAACATGAGTGTCAGGCAGTTAATCGGACATCGCTTTCCCTCTCAGACGGGCAATAGCGCCCGAGGAAGTTGAATTCCAGCCATATCATGTAAGTGTATGCCAGGCTTTAGGTACGAGGAGGGGTTTTTGACTGGACTGAAAGATTAGCAGGTATAAGGACGACCTTCTCTTCCAGCCGCCCTCCTACTCGAGAAACCAGAGACGAAAACATCTAAAGACTCTGAGACATACAACTGTACTTGTTCTCTAAAGTCAACATTTCATTCCCCAGTTTTTCCATTCCATCTTAAATGGTGCAGCAGAGGCCAGAATGTAAAACTGGAATGTGAAACTGGTAAACAGAGAGCTCAGCCTTACGTGGCCATGCAACTCTTTTACAACCGCTACCAAATAGACCACTTAAGTCTCGTCCTGACTGCAGGCCTAGGCAACGTCCTGCCTTCTCTCCTCACAAACAACTTTTGGTACTTGATGAAAGCTCCTTGTGGTTCCTTGGTTAAACTGATTTCAGGGCTCCCTTCATGGAAACTGACATCATTTGCAAACAACCTATTAGCCTCACAACCCCGCCACCAGCCTGTAAGTAGCAGCCATGCTGTGTGATTGTATCCGTGTTTGCTGGTTGAAGCAGATCATCTTCCATTGAGAGTTTCATAGTGAGGAACAACTATAACTATACTACTGTGTGTTGACATCCAGATGAACAGCCAGTAGCTAATATAGGTAATGTTAGCTACTAGCATTAGCTCTGAGTAACTAGCATAGCTTACTAAATAGTATGAGCTTATTTACACAGAGGCTATGTTGTGTCTGCGTGGTTATTGCGCCATCTCACTGTAAACCAGCCAATCAGAGCTGAGCTAATCTAATTATTCATGAGCTGAAAAGGGGAAATGTCTCGTTTCAGAGTACAGCCAGAGCGTAGGGTGTAAATGGGGGTGTAGAACTACATCTGGCCATTTTTCACCCTAAACAAAGTCACATACCTTCTATGTAGAGCATCAGGGAAGAGTTTAAATACTGAATAACTCCATTCTGAACACCTTTAAGTTTACAGACAATTTAAAATCCAATTAAGTGTGTTTTAATTACAGTGCAGCCCAATCAGTAGTACTGTATCAGTACACCCAGTGGTGTATTTATAGTCCCTAATAAATATGTCCTGTTCATTTAGTCAAGAACACTGAAGTGTTTTTTTACATGGAAGCAAAAGACTAAACGGAGACTGGGACATGTAGGTGTGGACTCACTGTAGTCGCTGTTTTCGTCCTTGGTCCCATTGATGGTTCCGTCTGGTTTCATCTGCAGGTAGAACCCCTGTTCACTGAACAGCCTCGTTACTATGCCCTTCAGCTGTGGCTCTGCAACACACAAACACAGAATTGGGTAAATTTCTATGGTGTGAAGCTAAACAGGGTTACCTGTATCACCAAGCTACAGCGTAAACCATAAATAGCATGAAACTGTACTGCAAAGTTGTACAACGTAAAGCTGAATGCCATAAAACGGTAGTACAAAATTGATTGGAATGTAAAGTTGGGCAGTGTAAACCTTGATGCCATAATTCTGCAACACAAAGCTGCAGTGTAAAGTTGAGCAGAGTATATCTAAATGGCATAATTCTTTACTGTAAAGCTGCAGTGTAAAGTTCTGCAGTGTTAATCTTAAGAACATAAATATGCACTAAAAAGGGGCAGTGTAAAGTTGTGCAGTGTAACACTAAATAGCACAAATCTTTACTGTAAAGCTCCAGAGTAAAGTTGTGCAGTGTAACACTAAATAGCACAAATCTTTACTGTAAAGCTTCAGTGTAAAGTGGTGCAGTGTAAACCCTGTAAAGCTGTACACTCTGTAAAGTTGTGCATCGTAAATGGTATAAATATGTTATCCAAGGGTGCAAAGTTTTACAGCATTGACCTAAATGACATAAAGCTGTAATGCAAAGCTGCAGTGAACTTGTGGAATGTAAACCCAATTCCATTAATATGTACCACAATGATGCAGCGTAAAGTCACATGGCGTAAAACATAATTGGCACAAATCTATATTCCAAAGAGAGTGCCTCTGGCACAAAGCACTCTAGACGAAGCCACATGCCTCATTTACCTTATCCTTAGGTCGGAATGTCTAGCGTGTCTTGTTTCCGAAAGCGTTCACGAACAATCTACTTTGACAGGAAGGGTGTTGGACTCACACGCAAAAGAACCAACCACAGAGCACTGTTAAAGCTGCTAGAGCTTAAAAAATTGGAATGGTATAAATTAGTTAGCATGACATCACACATAACATAGCATGACCTAGCATGACGTGACATCACAAAACCAATTCAACACAGGGATTTTCAGATTAGCTGCTACATATGAAGTGTATGTATGAAGTGTTTGTACTGAGAAGTGAAAAGAACGTAACAATGTTTACATTCTACTTTAAAGACTCGGTGTAAAAATCCAATTTCGACCAGGTCATGTCCACCGAACTGCCAAACAGGTTCCATTACATCGTTACATCATACAGTCAAAAGCTTATTTAAGCACTAAGTGCTCTTAGCAACGTGTGCACTCAGTAGATCAAAGCATGAAAACAGGCTGAAACTCCCTACTAATACAGTAAAAATGTTCAGAACCCGGCAGATCATCGCTCGAAAGGCTCTGTCAAACATCCTACAACCCAGGAGCAAAACTTCGGAAACAATTAACAGTGTAAAGACGCATTATAACAGTTCACAGACTATCCTGTAGTGTAATCATAATGTAAAGATGTTGTGTAAAGTTTCATTGTAACAGCAATTGTAGTTTAAAGATGTGGTTCAAACAGACATTTAAAGCTCAATGTTGTGTAAGGGCAACTTATACACACTGTGTAAAGAGGCTGTGTAAAGGTTGCCCTATAAAGTGCTAATAAACCTTTGCAGTGCTAATAAAGCTGTAAAGTTGCAAAGGTGTAAACACAATACACTTGGTGTAAAAACTGATTATAAAGTTGAAGCGCATGGTGTGAAGATGCACCCTGCAAAGGTGCACTGTACATATACACAAAGCAAGGCTGCAACGTAAATATGCAGTGTAAAAAATTAGTAAAGTTTACAGGGTCGGGATGCAGTGTGAAGACTGATGGCGTAAAGCTGCACTGTAAATAGGCACAGTGTGAAGCTCCACCGTGAAGATGAACGATACAGCTGCACTGGGAAAGTAAGCATGCACAATGTAAAGTTGCGCAATGCAAAGCTGCAATGTAACGATGCACAGTGTAAGTCTTCACTAAGCTGCAAATTGTAAAACTACATTCTAAAAAACCTCAATGTAAAAACTGTACTGCAAACATGCGCAGTGTAAAGCTCCACCGTGAAGATGAACGATACAGCTGCACTGGGAAAGTAAGTGTGCGCTGTGTAAAGATGCACCGTGTAAAGTTTAGTATAAAGCTGCACAATGCAAAGCTGCAATGTAACGATGCACAGTGCAAGTCTACACTAAACTGCAAATTGTGAAATTACATTCTAAAAAATCTCACTGTAAAACTGCAAACATGCGCAGTGTAAGGCTGTACTGTAAATAAGCTTGGTGTAAAGCTGCACTGTAAAGGAGCTCAGTGTAAAGTTGACTGCAGTGTGAACTACAGTGTAAAGTTGCACATGCTTTGTAAAGATGCAGTGTTACACTGTGATGCATGTTACAGTTAGATGCACTGCTCATTTCCCTGAAAGTTGGGCTGTAAACCATCAACCTGTTTCCGCGTGAGCACCGACCTGCTGCGTTACAGCGCATACTCAGTGCACGAGCATTCATGTTAACACTGAGGACACGCTTTTACCCGTGGCTCATACCTACAGCGCGCGCTTATATAACGGGAGCGCGTTTATTTGGAGCGCACGCAGACTCTCTCTCTCTCACTCCCCCCTCTCACACACACTCGCGCGCACACACACTCTCTGACCTGGTTTCCGGCGCACGGGTCTCTTTTTCCCGCTGCAGAAGCGGACCTTGCTGAAAACACCCAGGAAGTGTCTCGCGCACAGCGAGCGTCCCTCCTTGCTGGGGCTCGAGCGCCGTTTGGATGCGGCCACTCGCTCGCTGTTGGACTCGCGCGCCTGCCTCTTTTGCCGGATCAGCGAGCTCGCGATGGCGGCGGCCATGCCGGAGTGCGTGAAGACTGAGCGGGCGTAAGGTGTGTGTGTGTTTGAGTGTGCGTGCGTGTGCGTGGAGGTTCAGGCTCGCGCGGCTCCGGGTGTGTTTTTTAGCGCTGCCGCTGCGCGCGGGGCTCCGGGCTGGAGCGCGCGCTCTGCTCTCCGCGCGCCATCAGCAGCTCCAGGTGGGCGCGCGCGGTTACGTAAGAGCGCAAAGAGATCCTTCACGCGCGCTGCCGAGCCGGAGAGTCCGCGCGAGTTACGCACGCATCACGCGAGGGATGATCTTCCCCCCTCACTGCGCGAGACGCTGCACATCAAACACGGGAAACTCGCACCGCGGCACAGGACCGGAACAGAACCGAGCCGGACTGAAACTGACTCACGGCATACAGAACTGCAGACGGTGATGTGAGCACGCGCTCCTCCAGTCATGCAGTGCGGATGAAGAACTCGCTGAGGAGGGTGGGGGTGGGGGGTGGGGGCAGACAGTGAGTGAGAGAGTGATGGTGTGTGTGTGTGTAAAACAGAAGGAGGAGGGTGTAAAGCTCGGGAGAAGCTGAAAACATCTCTTCCTGAAGCCTCATAGAGAACAAGCTCGGCCTCCACCACTCCACATGTCAGTAATTATTCATCAGCTATGCCACAGAGGGAAGCTTCAGGTCCAAACCCCCACAGCAGCTGTCTACGTCACAACTACAACCCCCTTAAGAAGTCTATCCCCTGTACAAATTACCCCCTGCAGATGTACGCCGATAGAGAAGTACCCCCTTTAGGGATCTATTCTCCTGTAGTGATTATTGCTGGATCTACCACCAAGATTACTTCTTTAGATCCACCCATGCAGAGTTTACCCCTGGAGGTTTGCCCCTGTAGAGTTTACCCCTGGAGATCTACCCCTTGTAGAGTTTGCCTTCAGACATCTACTCCTCTGTAGTTAAAATCCTGAAGAACTATCCCCTGTAAAGTTTACAGCTATAGATCCTTTATAGATACTTTATAAAGTTTACCCCTGGAAATCTACTCCCTACAGATGTTAGCCCTGGAGATCTACTCCCTATAGATGTTACCCCTGGAAATCTACTCCCTACAGATGTTACCCCTGGAGATCTACTCCCTATAGATGTTACCCCTGGAGATCGACTCCCTATAGATGTTACCCCTAGAGATCGACTCCTTATAGATGTTACCCCTGGAGATCTACTCTCTACAGATGTTACCCCTTGGATCTATTCCCTATAGATGTTTCACCTGGAGATCTACTCCCTATAGATGTTACCCCTAGAGATCTACTCCTTATAGATGTTACCCCTGGAGATCTACTCCCTATAGATGTTACCCCTAGAGATCTACTCCCTATATATGTTAGCCCTGGAGATCTACTCCCTATATATGTTACCCCTGGAGATCTACTCTTCATAGATGTTACCCCTGGGGATCTGCTCCTCATAGATGTTAGCCCTGGAGATTTGCTCCTCATAGATGTTACCCCTGGCGATCTACTCCCTATAGATGCTACCCCTGAAGATCTACTCCCTATAGATGTTTCCCCTGGAGATCCACTCCTTGTAGAGTTTACCCTTGTAGATTTTACACCTGAGGACCTACTCCGTGTAAAATGTACTACCGGTGAATGAAATACCTGAAACCTGAAGGTATCCACCCTGCAGAGGTCACCCCTTTGAGATGCACTCTCTGTAGAGGTCACTCCTGGTGAACTACTCTGCATAAAGGTTAAACCTGGAGATCTACTCTCTGTAGAGGTCACTCCTGTAAAACTACTCCTGGTAAAGTTTAAACCTGGAGATCTACTACCGGTAGAGTTAAATCCCTAGAGATCCATTCCCTGTATTTATTCCTGGAGAACTACTTCCTGAAGATAGATCTACTTTCTGTAAAGTTTTCCCCTGGAGATCCACTCCATGCATTTGCTCCTGGAAATCGGCTTCCTGTAAAGTTTAAACTAGGAGATCTACTCCCTGTAAAGTTTCCCCCTGGAGATTTTTTCTCTGTATAATTGATCCCTTTAGATCTACTGCCTGTAGAGTTTACTCCGGGAGGACTACTCACTGTAAATTTTAAAATGAAGAACTACATACTGTAACATTTACCCCTGGAGAATTACTTGTCTGGAAAACGACTGTAAAGTTTACCCTGGAGATCTACT
The DNA here is from genome assembly GCA_024036415.1 of Prochilodus magdalenae. NCBI lineage: Eukaryota > Metazoa > Chordata > Actinopteri > Characiformes > Prochilodontidae > Prochilodus > Prochilodus magdalenae. Next base: position 172,583 of record JAMWET010002497.1, read on the forward strand.
CCCTGTAGAGGTTACCCCTTGAGACCTATCCTAGTATACAGGTAACCCTGGAGATCTGTCCCTCATAATATTTACCTTGAAGATCTTTCCAAGTGTATAGTTTGGTTCCAAGATCCACCCCATTTTAGTTTTTCCCTGGAAATCTACCCTCATGCAGAGTTTACAGATCGTCTACTCTACTGCCTGTGAAATTACCATGCAGTTACGTCAAGGCTTCCCCATGTAAATCCATCCACTGGTGCGCACACGTCCAGCTAGGTTAAGGGAAACGTGTCGTCCCGGGTGATCAGTGACTGATTATAATAGCAGTGGTGTGAGTTCAATAGAGTGCAGATCTTGCATTGTGGTTTTGGAGGCGAACCCCCAGTCGGGGTGGGGGGTGTTGGGGGTGGGGTGTGTGATGAAGGATCTACAAATCTGTGATGTGTTAGCAGACACTCTGTAGCCTGCAAGTGCTGCAAGATCATTTCTGTTCTCTTCAATAAAGAGGCCAATCGCTGTGACCCAAATAGATCATCACTCTCATCACAGCACAGCGATTATTTTTTCACAGAGCGAGAACGAGGAGGAGGCTGTCCGTTATCTTTAACTCACATATGCCGATACAAGAGATGTGATCTAACACTGACTACACATCGTATAACTTTGACATGACTGTATTTACTTAACCTTATGATAATCTAATTTATGTATGCTGTGTAATGTAAAGCCCTCTGCAGTTCATACAAACAAGCCTGAAACTCTGAAACAGCTGCAACGAAATCTAGCCATTATATTACCCATAATGCACCAGCCAATCACATCAAACAATATTATTTCAGCTGACTCATTCATGCCCAAAAAAAATACACAGAATAATGTCTCTTATTTTGAAAAATGACTTAGACAGTTACTAATGTCTCCTGTAGAGGGCGGTGGTGAGTCATGTTTATTTGTTGTTGAGATGTTTGTTTATTTGAGTTTAGTTGTAAATTCCTCTCTGCTAACACTTAGCAGGTTTAAGCTAACGTTATTAACAAACCATAACACTTACAAAAATACATTTAGCGAATTAGTGCTAAGCTAACAAGTCACAGAAATTTAGAAATCGGAAGACCTGAACCACGTTGGCCTTACCGACACATCAGGCTTAAGGTCAGGACTCTGTGATAGTGATTCCTTATGCTATTTGAAGCAGTGTTTGAGATACTGAGCCGGAAGAATCTCAGCTTTCTCATCCGTGTAGCTTCATTTCCAGTCATGTTAGCTTCTCCTTAGTTGTTTGCCAGGTGAGCAGCACAGTGAGGATATAATTGTCTGGTTTTATTATGTTCGCTTCTGTGTCATTACCGTTTATGGTTAGAGACTTCGCTTGATCTTGCTAGAGTTCTCCCGTGCAGTCTCGGTCATGCCCAAAGGTGACTAGCAAATGTCTAGCGGCTTTAGTGTCGGCTGTCCTCTGTGGCTGAAAGGCTGTAATGTGCTGCCACTGATATAAAGGCACACAAGGACATCTGATCAGCGGCCGTAATGACTCTCATTCACACCCTCTCCCTCTCTCACACTAGCTCTGTTAGTCAGCGAAGGAGCAAGAGCAGGCCATTAACTCAATGACATTATCAGGCATTAGAAAAGTTCCCAGAATGGTGCGCACTCCTGCCCATGCACAGCGTGACTGTCTGCCGGAGTGAACGGAGACTAGTAGAGCCAGGCCTTTGGGTTTAACCATAAACATCAAAACTCCGTCCAAAACAGAAAAACAGCTTTACAGTAATGCTAATCCCTGATAGCGCCTGTATGGGATTTCTAATAGTATCTAATAGTGCTAGGCTAACACTGTTGCAAACAGTTATTATGATCAGCTACAATCAGTATTTAGATTCACTATAGAACATTTTTCAGTTTAAAATGCTATTTAAAATAGGTCGAGTGTATAACTCTAAGCTCTAAATGTAGGTACTGTGGTATAGACTGAGTCTGATCTACAGTTTCTCATTAGGTGGAGTGTATAACTCTAAGCTCTAAATGTAGGTACTGTGGTATAGACTGGGTCTGTTCTACAGTTTCTCATTAGGTCGAGTGTATAACTCTAAGCTCTAAATGTAGGTACTGTGGTATAGACTGAGTCTGCTCTACAGTTTCTCATTAGATCGAGTGTATAACTCTAATCTCTAAATGTAGGTACTGTGGTATAGACTGAGTCTGCTCTACAGTTTCTCATTAGGTCGAGTGTATAACTCTAAGCTCTAAATGTAGGTACTGTGGTATAGACTGGGTCTGTTCTACAGTTCCTCATTAGGTCGAGTGTATAACTCTAAGCTCTAAATGTAGGTACTGTGGTATATACTGAGTCTGTTCTACAGTTTCTTGTTAGGTCGAGTGTATAACTCTAAGCTCTAAATGTAGGTACTGTGGTATAGACTGAGTCTGCTCTACAGTTTCTCATTAGGTCGAGTGTATAACTCTAAGCTCTAAATGTAGGTACTGTGGTATAGACTGAGTCTGTTCTACAGTTTCTCATTAGGTCGAGTGTATAACTCTAAGCTCTAAATGTAGGTACTGTGGTATATACTGAGTCTGTTTTACAGTTTCTTGTTAGGTCGAGTGTATAACTCTAAGCTCTAAATGTAGGTACTGTGGTATAGACTGAGTCTGCTCTACAGTGTCTCATTAGGTCGAGTGTATAACTCTAAGCTCTAAATGTAGGTACTGTGGTATAGACTGAGTCTGTTCTACAGTTTCTCATTAGGTCGAGTGTATAACTCTAAGCTCTAAATGTAGGTACTGTGGTATAGACTGAGTCTGCTCTACAGTGTCTCATTAGGTCGAGTGTATAACTCTAAGCTCTGAATGTAGGTACTGTGGTATAGACTGAGTCTGTTCTACAGTTTCTCATTAGGTGGAGTGTATAACTCTAAGCTCTAAATGTAGGTACTGTGGTATAGACTGAGTCTGTTCTACAGTCTCTCGTTGGGTCGAATGAGCTGTCCAGCCTCACTACAGAAAGAACACATATTTGTGGGCGGAGTTCAGTAAAAAGTAATCTTTGAATTCCAAAAGTACGGAAGTTTGTACGACTCAGCTCGCAACATCAGATCGTTTTGACCCTCAGCCATCCACCTGAAGGAGGTCAGCATCGCAGCTATTGAGCATACCAGCGCAAGCGGGTGGGGTGGGGTGGGGGTTTGTGCGGTCGGATCTGTGTGCGTGCGCTTAATAGCTGCAATATTAAACTGTAACACTTCCTCCGCTCTCTAGATTAAGTGTCGAAGCGCCAGCAGGGCGGCGCTCTAATTGGTGCATTTGTGAGCGACGGCTATTTCAGCAGCCAATGGCATCGCGGCAGCTTGGCCTGTCATTATCCTGACCCCTGATGGTGCAGTTTGGGAATCGATCTGAAAGCTCCACAGTGATACCGCTACCACCTCCGCCTACACGTATCACCGCGATTGATGGTTGCCCTGATTCCTCTGGTGTAAATTCATCAGCAGCTCTGCCAATACCTTGCAGTTAGAGATGTGTGTGTTTGTGTATATGTGTGGGGGTGCGGGGGTGGGGTGCATTGAGTGGGTGTGTGTGGAGGTTGGGTGAAGTGTTTTTAATCCCCCCTCCACCACCGCCCCCACCCCCCCCAAAACACACACACACAATAAAAAACCCACTGAAGTCAGAAGAGCATGTTGAACAGCAGAGTAGCAGTGACATCTAGTGGCCAACACTGAGAATGACAGGCTTGTAAAAGAAGTGGCCTATGATGTTAGATGAGAATAATGAACTGTCTGTGCTCCTCTGGAGCTCAATAAAAGCCTTATAAAGGTTTATAAAGGAGCTAGATACTGTGTAAGACCTTTAAGAGCCTGCCAATGCTATCTGAACACCTTAGCAAGAGCTGAGCCCCACCAGGATCGTTGCAGCCTAAACAAGATGACTTTATATCAACTGTTCCATATATTTTTATAATTTCTTGTCGTTTGGGAGTGTTTGGGAGTGTTTGGGAGTGTTTGGGAGGTGTGGTTTGAACCCATTTTAAGACTTGGCAACATGTATATGCAGACTTGACACAGAAAACAGCCGTCCACATACCACAACAAACAAACAAGGTTTCCGTTTGATGAGTTAATGAGTCCGTCAGCAGCTCAATAAGCTCAATAATCAATAACCAGCCTACAGCAGTGCAGCCCCCTTCACTCATCCTGAGATCACGAGTGTTTCACCCCAGACTCCTTTCTGAATGAGACACCGTAGAGTGCAGCCAATCAGATCAGAGCTCATTTACATACTCTATATCAGTCTGAATAACAAAAACAAAAACTGGAGTCACTAAAAACAGAGCGAGGTTGGAAAACGGTCATGCAGAAATGAACCATGGGGCCACCAGTACAACATCAGAAACCACAAAATCATAAAGTGGCCACTTCACGGTGTGTGTGTGTGTGTGTGTGGGGGTGTGGGGTGTGTGGGGTGTGTGTGTGTGTGTGGGAGGGTGGGGCGGTGGGGTGTGTGTGTGGGAGGGAATGGACGGAGGTCTGTTCTGTTTTGGATGTAATCGTCTATTCATCCCTGCAAAATGGATGACCTCAAAATAGAAGCAGCTTTAAAACATTTGTGCAGTGCACTTACATCCCTCTCTCTCTCTCTCTCTCTCTCTCTCTCTCTCTCTCTCTCTCTCTCTCTCTCTCTCTCTCTCTCTCTTCCTCTCTCTCTCTCTCTCTCTCTCTCTCTCTCTCTCTCTCTCTCTTCCTCTCTCTCTCTCTCTCTCTCTCTCTCTTCCTCTCTCTCTCTCTCTCTCTCTCTCTCTTTCTCTCTTCCTCTCTCTCTCTCTCTCTCTCTCTCTTCGTCTCTCTCTGTCACTCTCTCTCTCTCTCTCTCTCTCTCTCTCTCTCCCTCTTCTCTCTCGGCTTCTTTCCCTCTCTCTCTCTCTCTCTCTCTCTCTCTCCCTCTCTCTCTCTCTGCTCTCTCTGCTCTCTCTCTCTCTGTCTCTCTCTCTCCCTCTCTCTCTCTGCTCTTTCTCTCTCTCTCTCTCTCTCTCTCTCTCTCTCTCTCTCTCTCTCTCTCTCTCTCTCCCTCTCTCTCTCTCTGCTCTCTCTGCTCTCTCTCTCGCTCTCTCTGCCCTCTCTCTCTGTCTCTCTCTCACTGTCTCTCTCTCTCCCTCTCTCTCTCTCTCTCTCTCTCTCTCTCTCTCTCTCTCTCTGCTCTCTCTGTCTCTCTCTCTACTCTCTCTCTCTCTCTCTCTCTCTCTGCTCTCTCTGCTCTCTCTGTCTCTCTCTCTCTGTCTCTCCCTCCATGTGTCTTGTGGTTTGTATTATTCAGGTGTGTTTGGAAGAGGTTAATAACATTATTGATGTTGTCAAATATTTTTAGTGTACACAACAAGAAAAGGTCACCGCTGCAATCTGGACTTGTTTCAGCAGGGGGCAGTACCTGGATCTAGTCCCAAGAATGTCCAGGGGCGCCTTTTAAGACATTTTGGATTAGCTGTTGGGGGGGGACATAGACATGCCAGAGTGTGAACAAACTGGACGTGACGATTCTCAACCAGTGCAAGGCCTCAAGAAGGTGGTGCTCACACTGGTGCACACGGTCGGATGGAGAACAGGCCTGTCGTTAGAACATGGATGTAGAGCCTAGGCCTAGAGTCAGGAGATGGGCAGAGGAGAAAGCTGTTGCTGTTGTCACCTCGAGTACCGTGAGGAGTTGCACACTGAGCTGCGAGGAGATCTGCCACACAGAGGAGGAGGACTCAGGTGTCAGGCTCTCTGCACAGAGAAGGACTGTTTGGTGGGGTAGTAGTGGAGCATTGGCCTACCGTTGGGGAGAGTTGTGTATCTCTTGATGACCTGCCCGCTTTTTGATAAAACTGGCACCATCACGCATGGAGCCCCCCTGAGGTAGTGCAGGTGAAGGGAGTGGTGAAGGGCAACCAGACGCTCCAAGCTCCCTTCCATTCAACAGCAAGTATGCTGGACAAAATATCGAGATCGGAAATTAGTTCAACACCATGAAGACGCCGCCTGGCGTCTAAATATAGATGGAGAAGATTTCTATTCATGGTGGAGGGATACATGCAGGGCGCTGTGAGGTAACATAGTCCCCCAAGAGAACGTCCTATTTCCCCATCATCAGCATTCCATATAAACTCTCAGAACACCTGTGCAGGGGGTACTAATAAGAAGTTCATCTACAGGGTCGACTTTACACTAGATAATGGAACATGGCTGTGAGGATTTGATTGAGCATTAGTGGTCGGTCTGAATACTGTTGGACAGACAGTTTATACATATAGATTAACATACGGTTTGGCTGGGCTGTTTACTCAGGGGGCTGTGTTGCAGTACCAGTTGTTAGCCACATGGTGGCAGCAGCTCCATCACTCTGGCATTTGGCTCCAGCCTTAACTCATATTTTCGTGTTGAGATAAAAGCAGAGCCGTTTGGAGATTGGTGTTTGGTGTGAAATGGTTGACTGTAGACACTCATATAGACAACACACCTATAGACGTTTTATTTACCTTTATGTAAGTCTTTATATGGAGGTTTAAAGGGATATGGAAGGTTCTCTTCGGCGACTGTTTTACCTTACAGCGCCCTGCATGTATCCCTCCACCGTGAATGATGTTAAGACACCAGGTGAGTCTAATCCTTCTCATTGTTCCTGAACACAGCGGGCTGGTTTCACTTAGTGTTGGACTAAACCGCAGTGCTAATAGTGAATCATCAGGGTTCATTATTTTTATCCTAGGCTTAGCCTGACTCAACAAGAGAGACCTGCAGCATCATCTGAGGCTTATTCACTAATGGGAGAGAGAGAGAGAGAGAGAGAGATGAAAGAGGAAAGAAAGGACAGAGGAGAGAAAAAGACTGAAAGAAATAGAAATGAGAGAGAGAGTAAAATGAAAGAGAGAGTGGGAGAGAGAGAAATGACTAAGTAATGAGAGAGGGGGAAAAATAAAATGGAGAGAGGAAATGGAATAAGAGAAAACAAGTTATGAGAATGAAATGGAGAAGAAAAAAAGAAAGGTTGAGAAAAGTAAGAAAAACAGAGGAAGGGAAGATGGAGGAGAGATGGGAGGAGAGGGAATAAAGAAATGACGGTATAAAAAAGTAAGGAAGAGACAGAGAGAGAAAAATAAAGAGAGTAAAAGAGGGGGAAGGAGGAAACCAGAAAGAAACCAGAACGAAAGTGGAAAGAGAAAGAGAGAGAGAGAGAGAGAGAGAAATGAGAAAGCAGGAGAAAAAAGAAAGCAGGAGAAAGGGAGAGTATGGAAAGGGCAAGGAAGAAAGAGAGTGTGGTACGAGAAAAAGAAAGACAGAGAAAATAGAGAGAAGAACAGATAGAGAAGAGAGATAAATGAGGAGAGGAAAACGGTGGGAAGGACGGAGAGAAAGACAGAGGGAATAGAAACTGTTACAAAGAGAGAATAGAGAGGGTAGATTGTGAGAGTGGAGAGGAAAGAATACACAGAACAAGAGGAGAGAGATGGAGAGAGTGACAGGGACAAAGAGAGAGATCTAGAGGAAAGTAACAGGTGAGAGAGAGAGAAGGAGGAGGAATGTAACAGAAAGAGATCTAGAGGTAGATAACAGAGAGAAAGAGGACAGTAACAGAGACAAAGAAAGGGAGATCTAGAGGAAATGGATGGAAAGATCTAGAGGAGAGAGAGAGAGAGCTAGAGGAGAGAGAGAGATCTAGAGGACAGTGACAGAGAGAAAGAGCGAGAGATCTAGAGGAAAGAGAGAGGGAGAGAATGGTGTGAGTAAGAGGAGGACAGTAAGAAGAGAGAGAGGGAGAGAATGGAGTGAGTAAGAGGAGGACAGTAACGGAGAGAGAGGGAGAGAATGGTGTGTGTAAGAGGAGGACAGTAACGGAGAGAGAGAGGGAGAGAATGGTGTGTGTAAGAGGAGGACAGTAACGGAGAGAGAGAGGGAGAGAATGGTGTGAGTAAGAGGAGGACAGTAACGGAGAGAGAGAGAGAGAATGGTGCGAGTAAGAGGAGGACAGTAACGGAGAGAGAGAGAGGGAGAGAATGGTGTGTGTAAGAGGAGGACAGTAACAGAGAGAGAGAGAGAGAGAGAGAATGGTGTGAGTAAGAGGAGGACAGTAACGGAGAGAGAGAGAGAGAATGGTGTGAGTAAGAGGAGGACAGTGAGGAGAGAGAGAGAGAGAGAGAGAGAGAGAGAATGGTGTGTGTAAGAGGAGGACAGTAACGGAGAGAGAGGGAGAGAATGGTGTGAGTAAGAGGAGGACAGTAACGGAGAGAGAGGGAGAGAATGGTGTGAGTAAGAGGAGGACAGTGAGGAGAGAGAGAGGGAGAGAATGGTGTGAGTAAGAGGAGGACAGTGAGGAGAGAGAGGGAGAGAATGGTGTGAGTAAGAGGAGGACAGTGAGGAGAGAGAGGGAGAGAATGGTGTGAGTAAGAGGAGGACAGTAACGGAGAGAGAGGGAGAGAATGGTGTGAGTAAGAGGAGGACAGTAAGGAGAGAGAGGGAGAGAATGGTGTGAGTAAGAGGAGGACAGTAACGGAGAGAGAGGGAGAGAATGGTGTGAGTAAGAGGAGGACAGTAAGGAGAGAGAGGGAGAGAATGGTGTGTGTAAGAGGAGGACAGTAACAGAGAGAGAGGGAGAGAATGGTGTGAGTAAGAGGAGGACAGTAACGGAGAGAGAGAGAGAGAGAGAGAATGGTGTGTGTAAGAGGAGGACAGTAACGGAGAGAGAGGGAGAGAATGGTGTGAGTAAGAGGAGGACAGTAACGGAGAGAGAGAGAGAGAATGGTGTGAGTAAGAGGAGGACAGTAAGGAGAGAGAGAGAGAGAGAGAGAGAATGGTGTGAGTAAGAGGAGGACAGTAACGGAGAGAGAGAGAGAGAGAGAATGGAGTGAGTAAGAGGAGGACAGTAAGGAGAGAGAGAGGGAGAGAATGGTGTGGGTAAGAGGAGGACAGTAACGGAGAGAGAGAGAGAGAGAATGGTGTGAGTAAGAGGAGGACAGTAACGGAGAGAGAGAGAGAGAGAATGGTGTGAGTAAGAGGAGGACAGTAACGGAGAGAGAGAGAGAGAGAGAATGGAGTGAGTAAGAGGAGGACAGTAACGGAGAGAGAGAGAGAGAATGGAGTGAGTCAGAGGAGGACAGTAAGGAGAGAGAGAGAGAGAGAATGGTGTGAGTAAGAGGAGGACAGTAAGGAGAGAGAGAGAGAGAGAGAGAGAATGGTGTGAGTAAGAGGAGGACAGTAAGGAGAGAGAGAGGGAGAGAATGGTGTGTGTAGAAGAGGAGAGAGAGAGAGAGAGAGAGAGAGAATGGTGTGAGTAAGAGGAGGACAGTAAGGAGAGAGAGGGAGAGAATGGTGTGTGTAAGAGGAGGACAGTGAGGAGAGAGAGAGGGAGAGAATGGTGTGAGTAAGAGGAGGACAGTAACGGAGAGAAAGAGGGAGAGAATGGTGTGGGTAAGAGGAGGACAGTGAGGAGAGAGAGAGGGAGAGAATGGAGTGAGTAAGAGGAGGACAGTAGGAGAGAGAGAGAGGAGGAGAGAGAATGGTGTGAGTAAGAGGAGGACCAGTCAAGAGAGAGAGGGAGAGAATGGTGTGAGTAAGAGGAGGACAGTGAGGAGAGAGAGAGGGAGAGAATGGTGTGAGTAAGAGGAGGACAGTAACGGAGAGAGAGGGAGAGAATGGTGTGAGTAAGAGGAGGACAGTAACGGAGAGAGAGAGGGAGAGAATGGTGTGAGTAAGAGGAGGACAGTAAGGAGAGAGAGGGAGAATGGTGTGAGTAAGAGGAGGTACAGTAACGGAGAGAGCGGGGAGAGAATGGTGGTCGGAGTAAGAGGAGGACAGTAAACGGAGGAGAGAGAGGGAGGAGAAATGGTGTGAGTAAGAGGAGGACAGTAACGGAGAGAGAGAGGGAGAGAATGGTGTGAGTAAGAGGAGGACAGTAACGGAGAGAGAGAGGGAGAGAATGGTGTGAGTAAGAGGAGGACAGTAACGGAGAGAGAGAGGGAGAGAATGGTGTGAGTAAGAGGAGGACAGTAAGGAGAGAGAGGGAGAGAATGGTGTGAGTAAGAGGAGGACAGTAACGGAGAGAGAGAGGGAGAGAATGGTGTGAGTAAGAGGAGGACAGTAAGGAGAGAGAGAGGGAGAGAATGGTGTGGGTAAGAGGAGGACAGTGAGGAGAGAGAGGGAGAGAATGGAGTGAGTAAGAGGAGGACAGTAACGGAGAGAGAGAGAGGGAGAGAATGGTGTGAGTAAGAGGAGGACAGTAACGGAGAGAGAGGGAGAGAATGGTGTGGGTAAGAGGAGGACAGTAAGGAGAGAGAGGGAGAGAATGGTGTGAGTAAGAGGAGGACAGTAACGGAGAGAGAGGGAGAGAATGGTGTGGGTAAGAGGAGGACAGAAACGGAGAGAGAGAGAGAGAGAATGGTGTGAGTAAGAGGAGGACAGTAACGGAGAGAGAGAGGGAGAGAATGGTGTGAGTAAGAGGAGGACAGTAACGGAGAGAGAGAGGGAGAGAATGGTGTGAGTAAGAGGAGGACAGTAATGGAGAGAGAGAGAGAGAGAGAGAATGGTGTGAGTAAGAGGAGGACAGTAAGGAGAGAGAGGGAGAGAATGGAGTGAGTAAGAGGAGGACAGTAACGGAGAGAGAGAGAGAGAGAATGGAGTGAGTAAGAGGAGGACAGTAAGGAGAGAGAGGGAGAGAATGGAGTGAGTAAGAGGAGGACAGTAACGGAGAGAGAGAGAGAGAGAATGGAGTGAGTAAGAGGAGGACAGTAAGGAGAGAGAGAGAGAGAGAATGGTGTGAGTAAGAGGAGGACAGTAACGGAGAGAGAGAGAGAGAGAGAATGGTGTGAGTAAGAGGAGGACAGTAAGGAGAGAGAGAAGAGGGAGTAAGAGGAGGTGAGTAAGAGAGAGGACAGTAATGGAGAGAGAGAGAGAGAATGGAGTGAGTAAGAGGAGGACAGTAATGGAGAGAGAGAATGGAGTGAGTAAGAGGAGGACAGTAATGGAGAGAGAGAGAGAGAGAGAATGGAGTGAGTAAGAGGAGTACAGTAATGGAGAGAGAGAATGGAGTGAGTAAGAGGAGGACAGTAATGGAGAGAGAGAGAGAGATGGTGGGTGGGTAAGAGGAGGACAGATAATGGAGAGGAGAGAGAGAGAGAGAGAATGGAGTGAGTAACGAGGAGTACAGTAACGGAGAGAGAGAAGGGAGGAGAATGGTGGAGGACAAGAGGAGGACAGAGAGAGATGAGAGAGAGGAGAGAAGTGATGTGATTGGAGTAAGAGGAGGACAGTAAACGGAGAGAGAGAGGGAGAGAGGATGGTGTAATTGGAAGATGAGGAGAGAAGACAGAGAGAGAGAGAGAGGGAGAGAATGGAGTGAGTAAGAGGAGGACAGTAACGGAGAGAGAGAGAGAGAGAGAGAGAGAGGGAGAGAATGGTGTGAGTAAGAGGAGGACAGTAAGGAGAGAGAGGGAGAGAATGGAGTGATTAAGATGGTGACAGTAAGAGGAGGACAGAGAGAGAGAGAGAGAGAGTTAAGAGGAGGACAGTAAGGAGAGAGAGGGAGAGAATGGAGTGAGTAAGAGGAGTACAGTAATGGAGAGAGAGAATGGAGTGAGTAAGAGGAGGACAGTAATGGAGAGAGAGAGAGAGAGAGAGAATGGTGTGAGTAAGAGGAGGACAGTAAGGAGAGAGAGAGAGAGAGAGAGAATGGTGTGAGTAAGAGGAGGACAGTAAGGAGAGAGAGAGAGAGAGAGAGAGAGTGAGGGAGAGAATGGTGTGAGTAAGAGGAGGACAGTAAGGAGAGAGAGAGAGAGAGAGAGAGAATGGTGTGAGTAAGAGGAGGACAGTAAGGAGAGAGAGAGAGAGAGGGAGAGAATGGTGTGAGCGGGAGAGATATATTTATTAGTCAGTGTTTATACGGTGTTGGGTCTCTGTTACTGCCAACGCCAGCACCCCGCACACTCGTCTGTCCTCCTCTCTAAATCTTCTCTGGTCATTACAGACAGCAGGTCACAGTGGAGGAGCACAGGAGAGCCCATCAGGGGTACAGCAATGACTGACCATACACACGCCTCCCCGTCACATCCGTCTCTCAGCTCCACCTCCTCCTCCGACAGACCTCCTCAGAGCGGCCCTCCAGGGAGAGCGGTAGCGGCAGTAAATCAGTCTGAGTTATTAGTGTAAGAAATGATCCGAGGTGTTAATGAGGAGTGCGCTGTCCTGAGCACGGGGAGGGCGGAGCTACTTTCATTACATTCCTGAAGCTGAGAAAATATTAACTGACTGGAGATCATCTTTATCGGTTCATCACGGTGGCTAGCCATTAATAACCTTACAGATATATAAATATTAATGCACATAATAATATTAATGCACTAAATATTAATATTAATGCACATGCTGTTCTTTCTAACAGACCACATAACCTCTTCAGGGAAGGAACAGCATCACAGGGTGTGCTGGCAACAGAACTAATGAATGGTGTTAGTGTTACAGCATTAGAACAGTGTACTGGCTTCAAAAAGTGTCACGGCATCAGAAAGTGGCATCAGACAGTGTAATGGCATCAGGCATCAGACATCAGGTGTCAAAACAGTGTAATGACCTTAAACAATGCAACAGCATCAGACAGCATAATACCACCAGTCAACATGAAGGCATCAGACAATGTAATGGCCTTAGAAAGCATAATGGCATCAGACATGGTAACAGCATTAGACAGTTTCAGACAGTGAATGTTCTGAAGGGATGCATCGGACTGTCAGTCGTGAGTCTAATGGCATCAGACAGTGTAACACTATCAAATAGTGTAATAGGCTTAACAGCACAATGGCATCAGACAGTATAATTACCTTAACAGCACAACAACATCAGACAGCGTAATGTCCTGAAGCAGTGCATCAGACCATTAGTCCTGGGTGTAATGGCATCAGACAGTGTAACAGTATCAAATGGTGTAATGGCCGTAACAGCACAACGGCATCAGGCCGTTTATAATATAACAGCATCAGACAGGGTAACAGCATCACACTGTGTAATGTCCTGAAGCAGCACAGTGATATCAGGAAATGCCCGCTCTCTTTGGTCGTTCTTGTCGCTCCTGGGGGGGGGTAAGGAAAGGGAGGGGGCAGGAGAGGAGAGGGGGAAGGAGGGGGGGGG
>JAMWET010002498.1:0-95000 GCA_024036415.1 Prochilodus magdalenae
TTTCATTATATGTTGTTAAATAAATACAATTATTTATGCTCTTTGGAGAGAGGTGTTTGTGATATAATGAGCACATTATTAAAAATTGTGACATTTTCTCCAAGAAATTTATGTTAAGACGGTGCTCAACTACGAGCGGCGTCAGATTCATTGAGGGAAAGAAAGGTGGTTGGGACTGTAAACCAAGCCCAGAAGAACGCCTCGTAAGTTGTTACTGACAGTTGGACGAGGGGACCGGGATGCCAAATGCAAGTCAGTTTATGGTGAAAATAAAGAATTAAAACAAAAAACCAAGGGGACTATACAAGGGAGGAAACCGAAAGATGAACAAACAACAGACACATAGAATACTTACTAGTACCAAGGGAACCGGGCGCTGGGATAACAACAGACACATAGGAAAACTTACAGAGAGACTTCACTTAATCAAGAAGGCAAGGGGACCCTTCCCGCTGCAGTATAATAAACCATCTCGACTTCCTAATAAATCTTAAATTCTGGGTCTCATTTTTTCGTTCCTCACACACTGGCCATCGGTCGCTATCAATATTTCGTGAGTCTGCAGTACTAGCTCTGAGCTTCATTTCCCAGTGTCGCTGTACTGATGTAAATCAAAACGTATCTTGAAACTGCATTTCGCTCTCTTCGCTAAGAGAAAACATATATGATATGTGATATTAGACCATGTAAAAGTTGCAACAATGTTCCTTATAGCGGTGTTTTCAGATTATCCATCATTGTTAACCAACTTGTACTCAACACATCATAGCAAATGAATGGGTACTACGGATAAGAGCAATATGTTTATTCGCAGACACTCATGTGGCATTATAAACTCTGAATAACAAGCAATCACACCATACTGTTTTCCATCCAAGAGTAACAAGTTTTCCTGTACTATACCCAGTTTTATGAAGGAGTCCCGCCACATTATGGACCTTTGGAGACACTGTTATGCATCCAGAGACCAATCTCCAGCTGTCCGCAGATCATCATAACAGTCCAATCCAGGCCTAAGACCAAGAGCGACTCCTGCTGTTTGCCACAATGTGTTTAATGAGTCTGTTCATGTCCTCCATGTTATCAATGGTGGCCAGGTCAGTGTAATTCTCTCTGCAGTATCTCTGAGCTTCAGTCCAGCTCTTACTCTCATTAACAAAGTGATATTGACGAGAGGCACACAAGAGCCCTGCGCAGAGCTCTTTATTTAATAGAGAATAAAAGTGAAAAGCATGATGTCATCTTTAACAGATTATATTAAAAGAATGTAAGTATTATTGTATTTTCTAATTTCTAAACATAATTTAGAAGTACCAGAATAATCAAGAATGCATCTTATAATTTGGATGCTTTGCAAAAAAGTCTGTTTTCACTTAAACAAGTAAAAGATTTATCAGGTATTGTCTAATTATTTAATCTTTTAAAATAAATGTGAATTAATAAAAAAAGATAGAACAGAGCAAAATAAACTCACTGCTGTAGCAGACGAACGGGAGCATGGCTGAGCAGTCCTCATCTGTCCACAGGCCTGAATAACTGAATGATACAGCAGTACAGTGCTGATTACCAGATTCTTTAATAACATTAACACCATTATCAGGTTGTTCAGGTGAGTATGGGATATATGGTCCCCAGTTCTCATATGTAGAACTGTGCTGGTCTGACCAGAGTCTGGTCCTGTACAGACCAATCCAAACATCATAGCCACGTGTAATGTTAAGTATTCTCTGTTTCTCAGTTAAGTTCCTCACACTGACCAGGTCTGTGTAAAACTGCCTGCAGTAACGCTGAGCATCTGCCCAAGACCTGTACTGGTTTATCCAGATATAGGGATGAGTTTCATTTTTGTCTGAAACAGATTGATGACATAATCAACACACTCAAAAAAGAGGACAATTCTAAAAAGTTAGTTTTCATTTCATCATTTTCTCGCCATCATAACAGACTGACGTAAACGAATATTGACAGTTTTCATCAAACCACATTCCGTTGTAGTTCATGTAGACACGCAGCTCTTTTCCATGGTAGTTATCTGGTTGATGGCGCCACCCTCTAAAATCTCTTTCTCCCTCCTTGTAGAAACTCTCATCATCCAGAGACCATCTCCAGCTGTCCAGATCGTCATACAGTCCAATCCAGGCTAAACCAGAGTAGCTGCTGTTTGCTGTGTTAATGAGTCTGTTCATTTCCTCCATGTTATCAATGGTGGCCAGGTCAGTGTAATTCTCTCTGCAGTATCTCTGAGCTTCAGTCCAGCTCTTACTCTCATTAACAAAGTAGTACTGGTGAGAGAATGTAGATAGATAGATAGATAGATAGATAGATAGATAGATAGATACTTTATTGATCCCGAAGGAAATTTAGCAGCCAGTAGCGGTTTCACAAAAAACGAACAGCACAGATACACATAATAATACAAAAATATAAAAATAAAACAGTGTTGTGCAGTATGAGAAACCTAAAAGGGATGTTCAGTAACGGCAGCAGTATTACTAACTATTAAGGTATAGGCTATAGAACTATACATACAGCGAGTCACTATCTATGGATATGTTAATATAAATATATAAATATATCTCACTTGGTAAGGAGGCAAGAAATATATACACAGAAGTACAAAACAGGCTGTAGTGCAAAAGTAATAATAATAAATAAATGAGCAAGGGACGCAGTTATCAGCAGATAAATGAACAGAATGAATTAACATCAGAAACATGATATTTAAGTGGAGTTGAGTGTCCAGGAGTGCAGATGTACAGTATATACAGTAAGTGTCAGAGTGTCCAGATGTACAGTATATACAGTAAAGTGAATAGTGCATAGATGAGTCTCTGATTAAATAAGAGAGTTTAGTGCTCAGCTCTCCTCGTCCCTCTTCCGGCCCTGCTGGGAGGAGTTGAAGAGCCTGATGGCTCTCGGGACAAAGGATCTCCTGAGTCTGTCCGTGGAGCAGCTCTGTGACAGCAGCCTGCCACTGAACTTGCTCCTTCTGTCCATGATGATGGTGTGCAGTGGGTGCCCATCATCATCCATAATACACAGCAGTTTGTGTAGTGACCTCCTCTCCGCCACCTTCACGACCGAGTCCAGCTCCACACCAACAACTGACCCTGTAGGTGACCCTGTAGGTGACATTATCTTACACCGATTACAGTCCTCTGGAAATATTGTTACCGTGGAAAGCCAATTTGAATTCATGAATGTATAATGTAGAAAGAGTCACATGACACTTAAGAAGAACAAAAAAAAGCCTGCAAAAAAATCTAATTAACATAAATACTTACTCCAAATTTAATTAAAGTCAATAATCAACTAAATCATTAAAATCTCTAAACAAAAAATACGTGCAGGACTTCATTCAGGCCATGCAGACAAGTCTCTTTGGCTAAGAATAAATAAACTAAAAGAAGGGGTGGCCACTCTTAGCACAAACTCTCAAGATGACTAAAGGGGTGTCTCAAGGGAGTGAATTAAAAATCACAGACACTATAAGGTAATGTAAGGAGGGAAATAAAGGGTGATTAGGAATTTGAGAAACACACTTTCTGCACAAATGAGCCTTGACTATAAATGTTAAAAATATGAATATACACATTAAGAAATTTCTGGACCCTTCGGAAATACAGTATGCAGTAAGTGAGCAGACAATGACTAATGTAATGTCATTTTAAGGTTCTTCCAACAGCCTTTACATTATGTGTAGGTTCTTTTAACTGATGTTCTTCCCATCAGACATCCCTTTAGTCATATTGGGAGTTTGTGCTAAGGGTGGCTGCCCGTTCAGGTCCAACTGGGATGTCTTTGAGGATCAGGACCTGGAGGAGTACACATCAACTGTACTCTACTACTTCTTCAAAAACTGTCTGGACAATGTTACAGTGGACAGAAAAATCAGGGTGTACCCAAACCAAAAGCCCTGGATGACAAAGGAGGTCCAAATTTTCCTAAAGGATCACTTTAGCAACAATGACCCACGATGTGTGTCAGGGCATTCAGCACCTCACCAACTACAAGACCAGAAGCTGCACAAAAGTCAAGGTGACACCTCACTAGCAGAGGAACTTAATTGTTTCTTTGCTCGCTATGAGGCAACAGCAGTGGACACAGACAATAGACCTCCATCAGTCTCCAACAACACCATCCTTACTGTGCAGGAGCATGAAGTGAGACATGTCCTCAGGGCAGTGAACCGCATAAAAGCTGCTGGTTCTGATGGTGTGACACTTATCTTATCTTATGCTTACACTTTGCATCTCACAAATTTAATGGACCATGTAGAGATGGTATTTTCGATAGATATACAATATAAGATGCTAAAGAGATGCTATTTGAATAAGGTTTTATAGTGATTTGGTAGACATTGGTTTGTTCTTACTTTACACAACATAGACTTTGTAGAATAAGTACATTCTATTTTATGTGTTTATTATATTGAATTATTTTTTAATGGCATTGGGGCTTGTTTGTTTGTTTATGTTTGCATTATTTCTATTAATCCCTTTTAGGGAGATTTATTACTAAAATAATATAAATAAATTAGAAAAAAAATTAAAATAAATACCTAGGCGATTTGACTGTGTTGTTTTAGAACACAGAACTTTTATTATAATTTGTTTTGATAGCTTTGGAAAGGGGTGCTGCCAGTTATTTGAGCCCCATGAAAAGATATCAGCCCCAACCGCCACAGACTAAACAGAGTTCTCCCCCCTCATCTTTTCCCACTGATTCTTCACTAGTTCTGCAGTTGACTTGGGTCAGCGTCACTACTAGTACCATGGTGTGGTACCTGGACCCTACAGAGGTTGCACAGGTAGTCCAACTACTGAAGCACAGTCTTAAGAGTACGGTGGAGATTTCAGGAGACATAGAGTTACTCAGGGAGAGCTGGACAAGGCCGTAGAAGGTCCTTAACCCCTCAGCAGGACAGGTATCTGCTCCTTTGTGCAAGGAGGACCAGGATGAGCACTGTCAGAGCAATACAAAGTGAACTCCAGCAGGCCCTGCTGTGAATGTGTCTGATCAAACATTTAGAAACAGGCCTCCCTGAGGGAGCAGAGCCCTGTTTAAGAGAGTTAGTACTGTATGAACACAGTGTGAAATACTTTGTTTAATACAAACTAATTATGTATGTTTAAGTCTAGTCTGACACGCATGTCATGTACAAAATTAAAATATGAGACAGTAAGAAGATGACTGACCTAAAATCAGCACAAGCTGAAACATGGCTCTGGAAAACAACACAGAAAAGTTACTGGTACTGTATGTATAAACACTACAAGAGGAACCTCAGCATTGATTATTGATAAAATGTGGTCTGATCGTATCTTAGTCTTAACTCTTACTTATAAATACACATAGCAGTTGTACTTTTCATGTCCTTTATTAAGCACAACATGAGTAAACATCTACAGTGCAAACTAGAAAAAGTAAGTGAACCCATAATCTGTAGAACCCCTTTAACAGCATCGCCTCTACTAAATGTTTCCTGTAGCTGCAGCACTGAGAGAGACATCTGGACTATTCTCCTGTAAAATTGTTTCATCTTTTTGGTATTTCTGAGATGCGGTCAGGACTCTAACTAGTTATTCCAACACAAAACATCTTTTCCAACAGTTCTTCTAGTTTCATTACCCTGTGTATATTTAGTGTGAGGTTATGGACTGTTATAAATACATTCTCCTGTAAAATGTTCTGAATGAATGTTGTTTCTCTGCTTAACATACAAGCAGTGAGCAGAGACCTGACCCAGGACTCTTTCAATGCTTGGGGAAACACCCACATCACAGTGGCTAACGCTTACACAGTTATTATCTCAGTAGCACTATAAATTTGTCTTAGCCTGTCTAAATCTCAAATGGTTCCTTACTCTTTATACAGTGCCTGGCCAAAAAAGTTACACATAGGCTACTAATATTTAGATGGATCACCTTTAGCTTTAAATGAGGCAAGCATTTGCTACAGCATTGTTTAAATGACCCAAAGCAACATTGCAAAATTAATTTTTGGGCAAGTTCTTGTACTTACAATAGGAGATTTAAATGACATTTAGTAGGGTCATGGTTTAGAACTTGGTGTAGGAAGTCACTAAAGCACTTTACATTTAGAATACATTGAATTCTGTATTGTTGTCCTAAAATATGCTTTTATTATCACAGAGGTAAAATGCTATTGATATGTAGCCAGGTGGTAAACTACGTACAAATACCTAGGGTGTGGCTGTACCTTTAAGAGTCTCTGTCTAACCTGCTGGTGTGCTGCAAGAGGAAAGGGTGGGGCTTGGAGCAGGGGCAGAGAAGCAATGCTGAAGCTAGCGATTTTTGGGGTTCTCCATTGTCAACAAATATTCGTGCATCCAGAGACATCCTTGTAAAATATAAGGTAAATATCGTCACTGTCCAATAAAAACATTTTTCTCCACTTTTGGCCATTTTTACATTTATGCATCTTTTGAACACGTCAGCTGCTGTTTACACTGAGTGAGAATCTCATGATAAACGGACCAACAGAAATGGCCCAAAACTGTTTGGAAAGATGTCTGGTTCCGTTGACTTGCATTTAAGTTAAATGAGGTTTTTGGCCTCTCCTGTAAAGTTGCCTTTTTGGAGATACATGTTTTTCTTTGGACAGCGATGATATACAAAAACAATGACCAGCATAGTTTATATGTTGTGTTAGCTTAGGTGGATGCTTATTTTGCCTTTTAGAAACACGATTTAGAAGAACTACAGCGGGATGGGGTAAATTTCCATGTTTCAGTTGGGTGGTGTGCTCCACATGTTCGACTGCTGTATTTCTGGTTCACAGAAGCTGTTTTTTCTAATATCACCTGAGACTTTGTTGGGCAAGGATGTGTAAATTGAGGTGATTGAGGTGTATCTATGATTTGGTTGTTGGATTCTCAACCATTACATGAACGTTCTAACCGTCTTGCTTCTGCAGACATAAAAGATGTAAGAAATCGGTTCCAAGAGCTCTTACAGGAGATATTATCCAGGAGTTTTACAGCCACTATGCCTTGTTAATTGTGCTTATGAGGAAGAAACTGGGAGCTCTAAGAATGTCTGCAGATATTGCGAACAGGTTGGACTAAAATTTCTTCGGACATGTGCCAAATCTGCTTACAAAAGGTGAAATTCCTGATACCTGAAGGTGTCTCACCTGATCCAGCAAAGTCATTAATTGGCTTCATTCCACAAACCTGAACAGCCTGCAGTCGTTCTAAACATTCTGTGGCTGTAACAGAGGATTGGTAGCCAACTATTCTGTCATTGTTAGGTGACTGACAAAGTTCCCAAATGGATATACTCCTACTAGAAAAGTCGGAAACATAACAAGGATTCGAAAAAATTGTACATGTATCTCCATTTTTGTCCTTTTTTTTCTTTTAGGCAATATTTGGCCACAGCAGCTGCTGTTTACACTGTGTGAGAATCTCATGTTGAATGGACTGAAATGGCCCAAAAGTTATTGGAAAGACATCTGGTTCCATTGACTTACATTAAAGTGAAATGGGTTTTTCATCGTCTCCTGTAAAGTTTACATTTTGGAGATATTTGTTTTACTTTGGATTGCGACAATATGAAAGAATTTGACCTCTTTGGTGAGAGATGGGACCAGTCTTGTACTGATGCATTCCAACAAGTCATTTACTGCCTGAAATGTTTACCTAAACTGACATTTGTGTATCCCTAGAGGTCTTATAATCTGCATGTTGACACCAGTTTTTTAATGATGCTTGAGAGTTCAAAGCCTACCACTGCATATCATCCTCAAGGAGTTCCTTAAACATGAAAGGTTTTACTGAACCATTCTCTCTATGCTAGGTACTGTGGGTCAAGGGACGAAACATCACTGGAGCCGGTATGTGTAATACTTGGTTCATGCATCCAATAGCTCGAGATGCAGTGCCACAGGATAATCATTATGCTGTTTAATGTTCAGCAGAGAGGCAAGACACCCCATTCATTTGTGCTTTGGGCCCTCTCCAGATGGCACAGAGTGTGCCAGCCTTTCTGGATATGTAACTAAGCTTAAGGAGCACTACAACAACATTACAAACTTGCATGAGGGAGACAAGACAAGAGACATCTGAGGAATAACCGGCTGAATGACCAGAGAATAGGTTTATTCTCATTGGAAACTGGTGGCCGAGTGCTGCTCAAAAATTGGTAACCGAAAAGGAAATACAAGCTGGAATGCAAATGGAGTCTTAATCCCTGTGTTGTGGTGGGAAAAATGGCCAACCTACCAGTTTACAAGATCAAACGTGACCGTAGGAGGGCTAGCCTCAAGAACATTTACAGAGACTATCGGTAAGGACTGGCGTGGGTCCCAGCCTTACCCCGGCCACTAGGGGACAGCGGCGAACAAGCAATCAGTCTTAACACCCTGCACCTGGTGAATGGGCTATATATACCTCTCAGGAATCAGTCTGGGTTGCTGGTTCTTTACTACACCAAGCGTGTGTAAGGTCCTGGCTGGTAACGATAGGGGGTTAGGATTCTTTAAGCTCACCCACACTTCTCCCTCCCTCTCTCATTCTCTTCTCTTTGGATGGCTGAGAACGTTGGTGCTCCCCCTTTCCTAAAAGATAAAACAAAAACATGACTTTCTTCTCCTTTCTGCTGTAAGGTCTCGCTCCCCCAACCCACCCCACCCCATCCTTGTACACACTCCTCAGAGGGGTTAAGGGTTTTTTCAACCCCTCCCTCTTTGAGTTTGTCTCTCTAGCTCACCCCTACTATATAGTGGAGAGTTCTTTAAAGCAAAAGGGGAAGGCTTTTGTCCCCTCCTTTTGTTTTGTTTATTTATTTAGTTTTTCATCCCTGACTTACTAGGTTTACACCTCGGTTGGTTGAAGAGGTAGCCAGTCTCCTGTGGCGTCCTTTGTCTCATCGTTTTGTCCCGCTGCAACACTTGTTTCACTAGAGCATTGGGTGTGTGTTTTGGTGCAGTAACGTGTTTTTCCACCTATATTAGTTCCCACATTTTGACTGCTTTGCATTTGGGTCCTCCCCCAATTTCCCACTGGTAGCTTGCCCGGCAGAGCCCCTGAGTGGTGTTCAGGAGCCCTGACCCATGTTCCACCGGCATCTTTTACCTTTAGTATTGAGAATTCCAAAGCAGACATAGATAATTTGATTGTAACCCAAGGACGCAAGCATACACTGGTCTGGACCAATAGAAACTCTGGAAACCATTGATGCATTACAGAAGTGTACAGACTTGTCCTCTCTCTTTGAGTACTACAACAAAAGAGGAGCTTGTGCTAGACATAACCTCTTTTGACAGATACGCCCCTCCAGAGTGAAGATTTAGCTGCTAAGGAAACAAACAGGGGATGCACAAATGACTGAATCATCCAAGATTCAGTTTCAGAGGCAGCATTTCTTTAGGAGACTCATCCCAAACAATCCGACCACTGAAAATTACATAGGTGGAGGATTGGTGGGTCAGATTTATCGCCATCCATCCCATCAACATAAATAAAATCAACATATAAAACCTGAACGCTATTATGAACATAGCTTGAGCTGGCCGACCACGGGCTCTTGGACTGAGCTGCCCCTCCCCCTCACCCCTTCCAGGTGATTTGAGGACTTGGACGTCAGGTGAGCTGGTCTCTTAGTGGGTCCAAACAGTTTCAGGCACACACCTTTACATAGGTTCATGTCTCACGACAAATTGCAGCACGTAGGGGCAGTGTGTCTTTGTTACAGCCAGGGTCAGGATATCCTAATTAAACCCTAGACGGTTTGGTGGTTTAACTTTGTGTGCCATTGGTCCCTGGGCTTGTAACACTATTATCTCAAACACAAAAATATTCACAACTCAAATATATAGGTGGGGCTTGTCAATACAAATGATGCTGGATTTGAACCAACAAAAAACCAAAAATGGGTGACCGTGGACCAGCATGCTACCATGAGAACATTAGAAGCTGTCTAAAAAGGAGTGAAAAAAAAGGCAGGAATTTCAAACAAAGGAGACGCTTAATCTCACTGTGCTCAGACAAAGGAGACAAAATAAAACTGAAACACACAAATATTATTTAGCCAGGGCTCTTTCACCCTTTTTGGTTGGTCAGTTGTCATCTCACCCTCCCTTTTTTTAAGGCTGTACATTTTTTTTCTCTGCTCTTTTTTCCTGTTTTGGCTTTCTCTCTTTGTTTTGGCTTTCAGTCTTTTCTTTTTCTTTCTTTTTCAGGCATCTTTACCTCTCACACTCTGAAAGGTGCAATGGTGAGCAGAGGTTTGGCCTCTGTATTTCTGCCATGCCACCCAGGTGCCCCTGGTCAGTGCTGACTACCCTGGGGATTTTGGGGCTTTGAGATTTTGACCCAGATCCATTAGCTGTTCTACTGCACTGCCCAGTCCGACTGCTGGTGACCAGTGACATGGGCCAACTCCTTACAATATCCATCTACAATATGCATTAGTGGTATACTATGTGTACTGTGTATACAGTATGGCTGGCTATTGGGATTGTACTTGGTTGTTTGTTAGCTAGCTAGCTAGGCCTTGGTGTTTGTAAGATTAAGGAAAGGGGTTTGATTAAAGGCACCAAGCTCAATTTATTTAAAGGACAGTACATTAATTTAAACATGTGTAAACGTAAAAATGCCTCAATACGTTTTTTCGCCCTCTTGCCAAAAAACACACACAATCACTGGCGAATCACGGTTTTAATAAAACCTTGTATCTGATGTTTTTCAGCTTTAGACAAATAAGGTTACTTAAAGCATAAAAAGATGTTTTAAGATAAACATGGCTCCTTACATTGTAAATTTCATGATGTACGGCCTAAAAAAATGGCCTTTACTTCCAGAAGTAATTGGAAGTAAAGTCTGGTTCCACTGATTTACTTTAAAAGTAAAATATGGTTATCAGCCATACTCTACCCACAAAAGACTATAAGAGTCAGGATGCAGCTTCCTGCTTCGACTTTATTTGCCTTGGATATGTTAATTTTGACTGAAACTGAAAAGAAATAAATGACAAAGTCAGTGATAGTTTTCAAAATGCTACATAAATTATAAGTTTATAACATACATGACTAAAACATCATATCACCAGGACAAGACAGGCTGGAGTAGCACTTAAGCCAGCAACATGCTAGGAAGTACGGCTAATGTATTTAACTATAAATTTAAGGAATTGGTTCTCACAAATATGCTCATGTAAACAGTTTATCAACTAAAACGCATACTTACAGACACAGTGTGACAGGGAGGCTTGTCCAAGAATCACAGTTCAAACAGGCAGGGGTCAAAACACATACAGGCAGCATCAGAGACAAATCCATAATCACAAAAATCAAGATACCAGAGCAGGGCTTAAAGCCAAGGAATGCACATACAAAGAAGCATGGCGAGATACTCAGCAACATAGTGGAACACAGCTTAGAACTTTGATTACGAACCCAGAGACTTTGCAAACAGATGGAGCAAACTAAGGGTTCTATATTTGAGTCTTAATGAGTCCTAGATCAACTGCATATGTGTAAGAGTGGGTGGAGCCTGGGTGGAGCCAGAGAGGAGGCCATGTGCAGATACAGAGAGCATGACAACAGACTATACTGTTGTACAGCAGTAGTACAAATACAATGTTCAAATATCCAACAAATCTCTAAACATATTCCATGTTCTAATATCTTATACACCCACTTTAAAGCTGGCTAATAAGTAATAAACAATAATAACCAATAATTAATAAGTTATAACAGCTGCAGCACTGTGGCTACTGGGTAGTGACTAAATTTTGGTCTAAATTCTGATGCTTGTTTATTAGCTCCTTTTATTCTGTATAGTCTTTAGAAAAACTCAATTCCAGAGCACTGTCTGTATGTTTGATTTATTCGATAATTCTGGAGCTTAATATATCAGCTGTATCAAACACCATATAACATACGTGGCTCATGTTAAATTATCTCTCCATATTAATTTTCTGCTCGTAAACTCTGATACAAACCACTTCTTTTAGACCAAAATACAGGCATGAGAGAAGTGTACATCACATCTACTGATCAATTATATCTGAGATTCTCTAATATCATTAAAACAAGCAATTCATATGATACATTTAAGCAGTATTAAGATTAATTCAAAATCAAAAGATTTACCAAAAACCCACATAAAGTGATCTTTAAGTAATTACAACAATTAAACTGTTATTATTGCCTTTTCTATATGTCTATATGTTTCTGTAAATCATTCTCAAAAAAATATTGTTTAAAATAAAGAGTAACCAAATAACTGAAAAGTACTGGTGCACAACAAAGACTTCTCCATCAGGGGACTATCTTACTGAGGTTTCTCACTTCCAGTGTGAAGTCGCTGGGAAGTCCCAATCTGATGAGCTCCTCATGAAGCTAAAAACAAAAGCTCACTTATATTAAACCCGTTTTACATTATCAAACTCTAACACACAAGCAGACGTTTCATCATGTTAATTATAATAGGATAAAACCAAATGTCAGAACCAAACCTCGTATCTCCAAAATAATAACTTTACAGGTAAAAGGGCTAACCATATTTTACTTTTAAAGTAAATCAGTGGAACCAGACTTTACTTCCAATTACCTCTGGAAGTAAAGGCCTTTTTTTAGGCCGTACATCATGAAATTTACAATGTAAGGAGCTATGTTTATCTTAAAACATCTTTTTAGGCTTTAAGTAACCATATTTGTCTAAAGCTGAAAAACATCAGATACAAGGTTTTGTTCTGACATCAGCATCACATAAAACTTAAGTGTGTTACAATGTGTGTAATTTTTAATAATATTTTATGAATCCATTAATATTTTTTCCTGATGATCTGTACAGTTACTCTTT
Source organism: Prochilodus magdalenae (assembly GCA_024036415.1). Classification (NCBI taxonomy): domain Eukaryota; kingdom Metazoa; phylum Chordata; class Actinopteri; order Characiformes; family Prochilodontidae; genus Prochilodus; species Prochilodus magdalenae. Next base: position 12,833 of record JAMWET010002498.1, read on the forward strand.
AGTTAGATCAGGCTGATATGAGGAGCAGTTTTATAATCAGTTTAGATAAAGACAGTGAGGTAACAAAAACTACTCACCTGCATTAAAACCAGTTCTTTAATCTGAGATGCAGAGCGATTCTTCTCATCCTTAACTTTCACTCTCAGTCCCATAACAGGACCTGTGACAGGAGTGGTTAGGTATATCACTATAGTACATGCATACATGTTACTTGACATATACAGGTTTCTCTACACAGAGATATACAGTGTCTCGTGTCGCTCTAACAATGAAATACGAAAAAGGTTTTGTCTATTATTCTGGCATACAGTTACATCCTACAAAGGAGGGTGGGCTGTCACACTTTAGTTACTACATGACTAAATTTATTAATATCATATAAACATGTAGTTTACATTTTTGTACTAACTGAAAGTATTTTAATGAAAGTGAATACTTGTTTTTTTGTACTAACTGAACAACACTGTAAATGATTCAGTGCATATGCAAAACAGTACTGGAGCTTGCTAAAGGAGCTTGCTAAAGGAGCAGTAAGTGAGCTTAAGAATGCAGCTGTCTGTTTAAGACTTTAAGGAAGAGTAAGAAGAAAGGTCTCCTCTCACCTGGAGCTGGAGCTGGAACTAGACAGGACCCAGCAGACAGCATTAGGAAACAGGTTGAAAGTCATCATTTAAATTTGTTTTGTTCTTTTGTATCAATCATATAATCAGCTCTAACAACAGGAGACTTCGACTCTAAACACAGTTTATAGAATCAAGAAAGGAGAAACTCACCACTGTAGCAGACGAAAGGGAAAGAGGCTGAACAGTCTTCATCGGTCCAGTAACCTGAATGGTCCACAGCTGTGCAGTATTGATTTCTAAATTGTCCAGATGAGTAAAAACCATTATCAGGTTCTGGTAGTGCATATCGGGGGTCTGCTGGTCTCCAGTATGTGAAAGTGGAGTTGCTCTGGTCTGACCACAGTCGGTTTCTATACAGACCAATCCAAACTGGGTAGCCATTTGAAACACTCAGTATTTGCTGGAGCTCAGTCTGGTTCCTCACACTGGCCAGGTCTGTGTGAAACTGTCTACAGAAACTCTGAGCTTCTATCCAAGTCTGTTCATTAGCAACCATCACATATGTGCTGCTTGTACCTAAAAGAGAGAGAATGGTAAACCTTGTATATTCATTAACAAAACAGCAAAGTAATCTTTCAGATAATCTGACTTATTTGTACTTCTACATCAACTCTTTCAGTCTGAAACAAGCACAGGGGGCTGCAGCTGCGAGAGTACAGACCAGAGCGCACAACAGCAGTCCGCCCTTCAGCTTATGGTTTCACACTTTTAAAATAAATATATTGTGCCAAAATGAAGCCATGACTGGTTTTTAACTTCTGTAAACTGTGATATTCAAAAAAAACTTTACTAACGATATTTAATGTTTCAAAAAAAATGACCATATTAAGAGTGTTACGACATTCAGTCAGGAGGACTGAAATTAATATCTACACTGGGATTTGAACCCAATTAATATTAGAATTGAATATTAGATTTATTGAGGAGAAATGTCCCCAGGTGTACAAGAACTTGAGATACACGAGCCAACCCTCAAGCTCTTTGCCTAGGTAGAGACTAAACCTCATCAATGGATCTCGAAGCAGGACGAAGGCAATATAAACACTATTACAGGCCAACCATGAAAAACTGCAAATATGACTTAAGGTATATTCATTGACATGACATTCTCCCATGTCCCATGAGACTTTATCATTCCAGAGATTGTGTTTTCCTACAAGCATGAATATTCTGCATTTTAGGAATAGGATGATTTTCTACCATTAAAATAATATCACATGAAAAAAGTCCAGTCCTTTAGGAGCGTATATTATAGTTCATTTAAAAACTAAAGATATTTAAGTCCTGATATTGGCAGCACTTACTGTTATAGCAAACAAATCGCCTTCTGTCAGTGCCGGAGGTATCAAACCATTCCCCTGTTAAAGACATGTAGACACACAGTTCTTCTCCATTGTAGTTATCTGGTTGACGGCGCCACCCTCTGAAGTCTCTCTCTCCCTCCTTGTAGAAACTGTCATCTTCCAGAGACCATCTCCAGCTGTCCAGATCATCATACAGGCCAATCCAGGCTAAACCAGAGTAGCTGCTGTTTACTGTGTTAATGAGTCTGTTCATTTCCTCCATGTTATCAATGGTGGCCAGGTCAGTGTAATTCTCTCTGCAGTATCTTTGAGCTTCAGTCCAGCTCTTACTCTCATTAACAAAGTAATACTGGTGAGACGGCAATGCTAGAGAAGCGTAAGAAAGTCAGGGAAGATGTCATTTTATTTATGAAGATTTGGGTTTAAAAACACTTTTCAAAATAGTTTTCAACCTTAAAATCAGATGTGTACTCACCACTGTAGCAGAGGAAAGGCAGAGTGTGACCACAGTTTTCATCTGTCCATTGTCCAGAGGCACTGAATGACACAGCTGTACAGTATTCACTCTCTCCAGCATTATCTGGTTGTCCTGCTTTCCAGTAGCTGAAGGAAGAGTTGCTCTGATCTGACCAGGACCTGGTTCTGTACAGGCCGATCCATACATTATCATAATAATAATTTACCACTGATATTAAGTTTTGGTTCTCAGTTTTGTTCCTCACGCTGGCCAGGTCTGTGTAATGGTCCCTGCAGTACCTCTGAGCTTCAGTCCATGGCATGTACTGATACACTAAAATAAATCTTGCACTGGCATTTATTCTACCTATGAGAAACAAACAGAGATATTACTAGAAGAACAAAGATGTTGCTGAATGTTCCTAAATACACTATATATGTGTATACAAGTGCATAGGTTAATTTTGAGGACCAGAAGCAATACAATTACAGAAAAAAGTTGTTGAAGGGTGAGGTCCAAGGCTATTACCCCATTAATACTAGTGAGCAATAGTTGGCACAGATTCTCAGTTTGTTACAGTATAACAGAGCGCGGAAGCAGTTCACTTGTAATTGCCATTGTCAAAATTAATCTAAAAAAATATCAGTAAATAATTATTATTAATGCAATCACTGTTTCTCAGCTGTACTCACCATCATAGCATATGAATGGAAGCCATCGAGAGCAAATGTTTTCCCTCCATGTGGCATAAGACACTGACAATAACACACACATACTGTTTCCTCCCCAGTTAACATGTTTCTGAATGTTCCAGTTACTGAAGGTCATCACATTCTCCTTGTACAAACTCTCATCATCCAGAGACCATCTCCAGCTGTCCAGATCATCATACAGTCCAATCCAGGCTAAACCAGAGTAGCTGCTGTTTACTGTGTTAATGAGTCTGTTCATTTCCTCCATGTTATCAATGGTGGCCAGGTCAGTGTAATTCACTCTGCAGTATCTCTGAGCTTCAGTCCAGCTCTTACTCTCAGTAACAAAGTGATACTGATGAGGGACACATAAGAACCCTGCGCAGAACTCTTTATTTAATAAAGAAAAAAGAGAAAACATGATTTATTAGATCATAGTAAAAGAATGTAAGTATTATTACAACAAGAACAAAACACAAACACATGCATTCTGATTTCACTAACAGAAGCAAAAGATGTATTTTAGTTACTTAGTCTTATACTGTACAATATTTAAAATGAAAACTCAATGATGAAATGAACTCACTGCTGTAGCAGATGAACGGGATCATTGCTAAGCAGTTCTCATCTGTCCACAGGCCTGAATCACTGAATGATACAGCAGTACAGTGCTGATTACCATATTCTCTATAATCATTAACACCGTTATCAGGTTGTCCTGAGTCCGGAATATACGGTCTCCAGTTCTCATATGTAGAACTGTGCTGATCTGACCAGAGTCTGGTCCTGTACAAACCAATCCAAACATCATAGCCACCTGTAATATTGAGAATTCTCTGATTCTCAGTGAAGTTCCTCACACTGGCCAGGTCCGTGTAAAGCTCTCTGCAGTAACTCTGAGCATCTGCCCAAGACCTGTACTCATTTATCCAAATGTAGTTATCAGTTCCATTAATGTCTGAAACAGATCAATAACATAATCAACACATTCAAATGAAGACAATGCTAAAAGCTCCCTTCAGTCTCATTTGAAATTTTCTTACCATCATAACAGACGAATGGATTATATGAAAAACAATCTTCATCAAACCATGTTCCATCAGACCGTAAGCAAACACACATGTCAAGCCCATTCCAGTAATCAGGTTCACTGTACCACCCTCTGAAATCTCTTTCTCCCTCCTTGTAGAAACTGTCATCATCCAGAGACCATCTCCAGCTGTCCAGATCATCATACAGTCCAATCCAGGCTAAACCAGAGTAGCTGCTGTTTACTGTGTTGATGAGTCTGTTCATTTCCTCCATGTTATCAATGGTGGCCAGGTCAGTGTAATTCTCTCTGCAGTATCTCTGAGCTTCAGTCCAGCTCTTACTCTCATTAACAAAGTGATACTGATGAGAGAATGTAGGTGATGCTGCTAGAGAAACACAAAACAAATGACAAAATGACGTGTTACTTCAAAAAAACTCATTTAAAACTATCACTATTTAGTATAGCCAGAGATGCACATGCTTACATACCGTCGCTGTCCAAAGACAACAGCTATCTCCAAAAAAGCAACTTCACAGGAGAGGCCAAAAACCCCATTAAATTTGCATGGAAGTCAATAGAATCTTTCCAAGCAGTTTTGGGCCATTTCTGTCCATTTTTAATGGAATTTCCATGTAGAGTAAATAGTATCTCGTGTAATCAAATGAGGCATAAAAGTAAAAATCTAAATATAAAAATGCAGATACAGTGGAGGAAATAAATATTTGATCCCTTGCTGATTTTGTAAGTTTGCCCACTGACAAAGATATGAACAGTCTATCATTTTAAGGGTAGGTTTATTTTAACAGTGAGAGATAGAATATCAAAAAGAAAATCCAGAAAATTACATTTTATAAATGATATACATTTTATTGCATTTTGCAGAGAGAAATAAGTATTTGATCCCCTACCAAACATTAATAGTTCTGGCTACAGACCAGTTAGACACTCCTAATCAACTCGTTACCTGCATTAAAGACAGCTGTCTTAATTTGTCACCTGTATGAAAGACACCTGTCTACAGACTCAATCAGTCAGACTCTAACTCCTCCAACATGGGCAAGACCTAAGAGCTTTCTAAGGATGTCAGGGACAAGATCATAGACCTGCACAAGGCTGGAATGGGCTACAGAACCTTCAGTAAGACGCTGGGTGAGAAGTAGACAACTGTTGGTGCCATTGTAAGAAAATAGAAGAATACAAAATAACTGTCAGTCGACCTCGATCTGGGGCTCCATGCATAATCTCACCTTGTTGGTTATCCTTGATCATGAGGAAGGTGAGAAATCAGCCTAAAACTACACAGAGGGAACCTGTTAATGATATTAAGGCAGCTGGGACCACAGTCACCAAGAAAACCATTGGTAACACATTATGCCGTAATGGATTAACATCCTGCAGTACCTGCAATGTCCCCCTGCTCAAGAAGGCACATGTGCAGGCTCATCTGAAATGTGCCACTGAACACCTGGATGATTCTAAGAGTGACTGGGAGAAGGTGCTGTGGTCAGATGAGACAAAAATTGAGCTCTTTGGCATTAACTTGCCATGTTTGGAGGAAGAGAAATGCTGACTATGACCCAAAGAACACCATCCCCACTGTCAAGCATGGAGGTGGAAACATTATGTTTTGGGGGTGCTTCTCTGCTAAGGGCACAGGACTACTTCACCGCATCAATGAGAGAATGGATGGAGCCATGTACTTTAGAATCCTGAGTGACAACCTCCTTCCCTCCATCAGGACATTAAAAATAAATTAAAAATAAATTACTTCCAATACGACAAAGACCCAAAACATACAGCCAAGGCAACAAAGGAGTGGCTCAAAAAGAAGTACATTAATGTCATGGAGTGGCCTAGCCAGTCTTCAGACATTAATCCCATAGAAAACTTATGGAGGGAGCTGAAGGTCCGAGTTGCCAAGCGACAGCCTCAAAATCTTAATGATTTAGAGATGATCTGCAAAGAGGAGTGGACCAAAATTCCTCCTGACATGTGTGCAAACCTCATCATCAACTACAAAAAACGTCTGACTGCTGTCCGTGCCAACAAGGGTTTTGCCAGAGTTTGCTAGAGGGATCAAATACTTATTTCTCTCTGCAAAATGCAATTAAATTTATATATTTTATACAATGTAATTTTCTGGATTTTCTTTTTGATATTCTATCTCTCACTGTTAAAATAAACCTACCCTTAAAATGATAGACTGTTCATATCTTTGTCAGTGGGCAAACTTACAAAATCAGCAAGGGATCAAATATTTATTTCCTCCACTGTACATGTTTTTCTTTGGACAGCGATGATAATATATAATATACAGTAAAAGTATGTTTTGTTTCATAAAACAAAGTGGATAATTATATAATATAATTAAATTTCAGTTTTTAAAATGAAAGAGAAGTTCTCTTCCTTTGAATATAGAGTTACTTCAGTATACAACAGCAGCTTACATTATCTATGAATAAACACATTTGGCACATCACTATCAAAGATGAAAATGGAAAAAGAAATGAAAATGCCTGGTGGTGCCAGAGGAAGGAAACGTCAATTGGTTAACAAAGTATGTTTGCTCTACAGGGCAGATGCAGGGACCCCTGATTTAGTATGAATAGCTTGATGAGAGTTTGCCTACATTGTGTAAATGTCACTTCCTACCATTTACACACTACACCAGCTTTTTTTTTTGTGAAAAACTCGGTAAGACACTATCACAAGCTCACTTGCAATTCACTGCTAACAAGAACCCCTCATGTCTGGTTAGGGGGCAGGACTAAACCATTTTATGTGATTACCTAAGACTCTAATATATGTTTAGGCTCCCAGTCCATCACCTTAGAATCATTGTTTGGAATTTTAGAACCCCCAACCCACTGTCCCCATTATGGATGGCCTCCCTGGCTGTTGATTTGAATAATTAAAAACCATAGTGGTGTAATTTTATTATGTTCACCTGTACTCAGTTGTATATTGTGCTGCATTATTTTGTGTTGTTCTGATGACATTGCAAAACAATTGTGGAAAATAAATATATTATAAAAATATCAAAAATAAATAATGGGAACCCTGTCTATGAATGCATTAATAATGCATAATGGTTCATAAAGACCTATACAGAGTTCACAAGACTAGGCATAAGTCACTGAAACCATTTTTAAATGTTCATAATCAAAACATATACAACTTTAACACACAAAGAGATATAATAACTAATGTTGTGCTTGTTCACAAAATTATTTAATTATTTAATATAACTATTGTTCACATAGTTATTTAACATTACTAATGCCTTATAGATCTGTATGAATTAGCTTATAATGCATTATGGATAACGGATTCATAGAATGTGTGACTTAAATAACTCTTGAAACCTAAATTATCTTTTTTTCCTTAAAATAAATAAACTCACCGCTGTAGCAGAGGAACGGCAGAGTCTGATCACAGTTTTCATCCCTCCATTGTCCAGAGTCACTGAATGACACAGCTGTACAGTATTCACTCTCTCCAGCATTATCTGGTTGTCCTGCTTTCCAGTAGCTGAAAGAAGAGTTGGTCTGATCTGACCAGGACCTGGTTCTGTACAGGCCGATCCATGCATCTGCTAAGTTATCGTATGATCTTAACTTCCAGTTCTCAGTTTCGTTCCTCAAACTGGCCAGGTCTGTATAATGCTCTCTGCAGTATCTCTGAGCATCAGTCCAGTTCATGTACTGATCTATAAAAACATATTGTGAGCTGGCATTCGCTCTTCCTGAAAAAAGAGCACATTCAGAGTATGATGATTTTCAAGGAAACGTTACTACAATAAAAGTTTTAGCTAAGGTTCTGCCAGAAAGACTCCAAAACCACACCACACACTGATTCACTGCTCTGGCCAGTTGCAGTCTGTCACCTGTCTTTAAGGATTCCACTTGCGTTCATGTTCTTCTGCTTTTAGGTTTCACATTTCAGTGTTCTGTCATTCTGATGCATGTAGCTTCTATGGCTTCTATGTGATGTTGCTGGTATTTCATAACTGCATGCTTATTGTTTGTCTTCAATAACTGCCAAGTGCTCGTATCTGTGGCCGTGAGTCTTCGTGGTCTTCTAGGCCTTCTGAGAAGATGGAATTCCAAATGCAATTGGATTGTCGGGGGATGATCTCGCTCACTCCTGGCCTCTGGCCTACCCCTCTATTATTTTGGTGTACAGACTGGACTCTATTTCTGTGGCTTCTGCTCAGTCTGGGAATAAGCAACCAGCGATATCGTCCTCTCCAACATCCTGCTGCCCCAGATCTCCAAATGATTCATGTTGTCCAAAGCCTTGCTGACTCTGTTAAAAGATTAGATTCCTTTTTGCTTGCTTTTGCCCTCTGCCTTCGGTTTCTCCACTGCTCTCTCTGTGAAAGCCATGGGTACATTTATGTTTATGGCATTTAGCTGACACTCTTATGCAGAGTGACTTACAAGGGTATTCATATTACAGATAGGCCAATGTAGTGTTAGGAGTCTTGCCCAAGGACTCTTATTGGTGTAGCACAGCATAACATAGTCTCCTAGACCCGGTTTCGAACCCCAGTCTTCCATATGTGGTGGTGGTGGTTTCCTGGCGGGTAGTGGTGTTGTCTGCTGAGCTACACCAACCACGGGTTCATGCTTCCTGCTGCAGTGACTATCTCTCCTCACCTGAGGTCTAATTTTCTTCCCAGTCATCTCAAAATTGCTATGAGGATAATACGCCAAGGCCACACTCTAATATCTTGCTTGCATACTTCTCTTTGCATACACGCTCTATTTATAATTTGAGCATCGTGGTGCTTCTTGAAGAGGTCAGATATTCACTTTTGGTCTCGTCTCTGACTGTTGGAACCATATCTGTTCCTTTACACCAACACCATGGCCATGTCTTCTGATTCTCTCCGTTTGTTTACTGAACAGTAACTAAAAACAGAAACTGGACTTGTATTAGCCATGGTGGAATGAGGCATGTTCTGTGACATTGAGGCTGAGGTCGCTATTATCAATAAAGGACAATAAATATATTATGTCTTTTAAATATTAAGATGTTTGACCTGGCAATCGGTTACTCTCTTGCTCTCATTTGCACAAGTGTCTCAGACCAGCAGCCAAAAAGGATCCAACATATTGGCATCTATTTTCAGACCTCATTCTGGATTAAATATATGTGAAATTATGCTGTCATAGTATGCTGCTAGTCTCAGGCTGGTTTTACAGGTCTAATGGATTAGCTAGTTCCACTCTCAAAGCTTTTTATCCTTGTGCCCATTGTGTGTACAGTAGTACACAGCAAAGCAGTTCTATTGCTTCCCAAAGGTTTTGTTAAGTGAACTTTAAAAGTCTGGGACAAACTTTTACTAATAACTTCCTACATTCTGCACAAGTTAGTCTCTTCTCTCACCAACGGGCTTTTTACTCCTTATATGAACTCTTTACTCAAAGCTGCAAAAACAAAAACATTTTAGCCTTTTAAGTCTTTCTGGCAGAAACTTAAAGCAACTGTAAATATACATTACAGTTGTGCTCACCATCATAGCAAATGAATGGGTGTCCAGAAGAACAAGAGGCTGTCTCCCAGGATGCAATAAAGCTTGAATAAAACACACATAGCGAGTCTCCACCCCAGTTCTCAGGTTTCTGTATATACCAGCTTCTAAAGTTTCTCTCGTTCCCCTTGTAGAAGTTATCATCATCCAGAGACCATCTCCAGCTGTTTATATCATCATACAGGCCAATCCAGGTTGATCCGCTGTTCTTGATGCCTTCTATGTTTTTAAGCACTCGTGTGTCTTCGCTGTTATCAATGCTGGCCAGGTCAGCATAATGCTCTCTGCAGTATCTCTGAGCTTCAGCCCAGGTCTTATTCTCATTCACAAAGTGATACTGACGAGCAAGACAAGTGCTGAGGGAGCAGAGCCCTGTTGAAGAGAGTTAGTACTGTATGAACACAGTGTGAAATACATTGTTCAATACAAACTAATCATGTATGTTTAAGTCTAGTCTGACACACACGTAATGTACAAAGTTAATATGAGACAGTAACAAGATGACTGACCTAAAATCAGCACGAGCTGAAACATGGCTCTGAAAAACAATACAGACAAATTACTGGTAAGTATAAACACTGCAAGATTACAGTTCCATATAATTTAATAACCTCTAGATCCCCCTTTAGCATTATCACATCTGCTAATTGTTTCCTGTAGCTGCAAAAAAGATTTAAACAGCTCTGCCATGAAAGGTTTGGACCGTTCTCCCTGTAAATGTGTTCCAGATTACTGGTATTTCTGAGATGCCTTGCTTGCCCAGACATCTTCAGGTCATACCACAGCATCTAGATAGGATTACGGTCAGGACTCTGTTCTAAAAACACAAATTATCTGATTCTTTCAGCTCATAGTTGGTTTACTTGTATGCTTTGGGTCACTCTCTTGTTTCATCATCCAGTGTCTCTTCATTTTGAGGTCATGGACTGCTGCCCATACGTTCTCAGGCAACATGTTTTGATACAGCTTTGAACCCAATGGTCCCTCAATAATCACAAGGCCTTCTTGTCCTGAAGCAGCAGAGCAGCTTCAAATCATGCCGAATGCTTCACAGCTGGGACGAAGAACCAATCCCATTTCTTAATTTTACCCGTACCCCTTGTTTTCGAGTGTAACCCTCCCCATTTTTACAAGGGGTAGTGGATAAAATCGTCCCCCTATGAAATGGGACAAACCTTCAACAACCAGGTACATCACCAGTTTAATGTAAACAGACGAAAAGCACGGGCGCTCGCGATTCATTCACAACTTCAGTTTTACATATTAACCAGACTAACAAGTACTGAATTAAAAAGAGCATGAACAAAAAACTACATGACTTCACTAAAAGGCTGTTAGCAGTGCTCTGTAGGCAACCCTGCCAGTCTGCAGTGACCTCAGAGGAAGGTACAGTTCAACTCCTGATAGTTTAAATACATTTAGGGCATCATGTCTTCAAATGGAGAAAAGGTAATTATTTATCTCCACCAAGAATTCTTTGGTGATATGAAGCTCAACTTTTTAATCACCAGCTTGATCGAATTTCCCCATTCCACCTTAAATGGTGCAGCAACCATTTGAGACGATGTTGTGTGGAGCAGATGTTTACTGACTTTATCTGTTAAGCAGGTAGTGGGTTTGTGGAGTCTGGCAATGAACCAGCTTTTTCAAAGCATTTCGTCATGCTGGACGTAAGGACTACTGGGCAAATACCAGAGTAAACACCAGAGCCAGCAAGCCATGCAGGCTTTAAGAACTCAAACACAGATTCCATCTGGCCCCACTGCTTTCCTGGTATTTACCCCTTTGAATACCTCTGAGCACATGCTGCAATACTGACCCACACTCCTCTTTGTGTCTAATCCAGTCATACTGACCCACACTCCTCTATGTGTCTAATCCAGTCATACTGACCCACACTCCTCTATGTGTCTAATCCAGTCATACTGACCCTCATTCCTCTATGAGTCTAATTCAGTCATACTGACCCACACTCCTCTATGTGTCTACTCCAGTCATACTGACCCACACTCCTCTATGAGTCTAATCCAGTCATACTGACCCTCATTCCTCTATGTGTCTAATCCAGTTATACTGACCCACACTCCTCTATGTGTCTAATCTGCAGTCATACTGACCCTCATTCTTCTATATCAAGTTTCACGTTTCAGGTTTATTTGTCATTTGCACAGTATATCAGGACATTTATGCATTGAAAGGCTTGTGGTGCGACTCGGGTTGATACCCTACAGCAGGACAACTTAAATATACATACTAAACATATTAAAATAAAGAGATATAAGAGTTATATTAAACAAATACAAAATACACAAAATACAGGGTATACAAAGACAGAAGGGATCTGTAGAAATTATCGAATCTGTGCATTTATTAGACAAGGATAGTCTGAGAGAGAGTGGAGCTAAATATAAATGTATAAATGTTTGTTTATTCCTGTTGTTTAAAGTGACTCAGTGATGTTTTCCATAGCGGTGACATAAGAGTATTAATAATAATAATTAAGTGTCCGAGTGCGGTGGTGTTGGTGAAAGGTTCACAGCTTGTTCAAGAACCTGATGGCTTGGGGGTAAAAGCTGTTCATTAGCCGGTTTGTTCTGGCCTGGATGCTGACCTTTCACCTGATAGCAGTATGGTGAACAGGCCTTGTGCTGGGTGGCTACAGTCCATCGGATCTTTTGGACTTTCCGCAGGCAGCGGGACCGGTAGATGTCCTGCAGGTCTGGAGGTTTGTTGCCTATGATGGACTCCACTGTCTTCACCACTCTCTTCAGGGCGTTGCGGTCGTAGACAGTACAGCTGCCATACCAGACAGTGATCCAGGCTGTGAGGATGCTCTCTATGGTGCATCTGTAGAAGTTGGTGAGGATGTCAGGAGGCAGACCAAACTTCCTGAGCCTCCGCAGAAAGAAGAGGCGCTGACGGGCAGATCTTTGTTGGTGTGGAGTGACCAGGTGAGGTCATCAGTGAGGTGTACCCTGAGGAACCTAACACTGCTGGCCCTCTCCACTTCAGCTCCATTGATGTACAGGGGAGAGTGACCACCTCTCTGCAGCTTCCTGTAGTCCACGATCATCTCCTTTGTTTTGCTGATGTTAAGACTGAGATTGTTGTGGTAGCACAACTCTGACAGTGCGCTGACCTCGTCTCTGTAGACAGTCTCATCTCCGAATGTGATGAGGCCTAGGATGGTGGTTTCATCAGCAAAATTTAAAGAGGTTATTGGAAGATGATGTCCTTATGTCTAAACCACAATATTACTGATCCTTACTCCTGTATGTGTCTAATCTAGTCATACTGAAACTGTCAGAGTGACATGTATTTTGAAATGTCTGTCTTGTTGTGAATTTATTTGTTATTGTAGTTCATATAGTTATTAAAAGGCGCTGGAGTCAAATGTACAGGTTTAAAAAGAGAGTAAAACATGTTTAAAATATACATTTTTAAGATAACATTTGCTTAAAAGTATGTAAATGGTGTTATGTTACACTTTTACTGTGACGTGTAATGAGTGATGTGACATTACGTAATTGAGCGCGGAAAGGTGGAATTGTGGGTAAGGGCCAGCTTGGCAGCAGAAAAGAAACATGCTACCCCAAAAATAACCATAGTTTACACATGGTCTAGGAGGCGCACTCGGTAAATGTTCATAATTGTTTATATGTTTGTGTAATAATGTACCTTTTGTATGTCTTTTTGTGGAGGTAAATCCTGTGTATTTTAAGTTTTGCATGAAACTGTTGTGCTAGCTAATGTGTTTAAGCCTAACTAGCAACGGCTAAAGCTCTAGAGACATTGAAAGGACTGAGAAATTGATGTCTTGAACAAAGGTTTTAATTTCTTGTAGTTTTCACGGTGTCTAATGAAGAAAGAGAGGGAAATAAATTCAGAAGACATCAGTATGACTCGTGGCCATTATTCCGTTGGGCCAGTGTAGCTACACATACTGACCCTCATTCCTCTATGTGTCTAATCCACAGTTATACTGACCCTTACCCCTGTATGTGTCTAATCTAGTCATACTGACACTCATTCCTCTATATATCTAATCTGCAGTAATACTAATCCTTACTCCTGTATGTGTCTAATCTAGTCATACTGACCCTCATTCCTCTATATGTCTAATCTGCAGTTATACTGACCCTTACTCCTGTATGTGTCTAATCTAGTCATACTGACCCTCATTCCTCTATATGTCTAATCTGCAGTTATAGTGGCCCTTACTCTTGTATGTGTCTAATCTAGTCATACTGACCCTCATTCCTCTATATGTCTAATCTACAGTTATACTGACCCTTACTCCTCTATATGTCTAATCTAGTCATACTGACCCTCATTCTTCTATATGTCTAATCTACAGTTATACTGACCTTACTCCTCTATATGTCTAATCTAGAGTCATATTTCCCCACACTACTCTGTGAAAACAATAGCAACCACCTAGCAACACCTTTGCAGCTGGGTAGCAATAAGCTTATGCAGTACAATCACTCTGCATTCTTTAGGAAACAGACTTTTCTAGTTGCTACGTAGTGTTTCTGCACTTCAATGTGACTTGAAGCAACCGTAGATAATATCGCTGCCTTCAGAGGTTTGTATGGTGAGCATTTGGCATGATTGGCATTGCTTTATATCTTTCCCTTTCTACCCTGACACGCCAATCACTCCGGAATAGGGTAAAGCTGGACTCCCCAGACCACATGACTATTTTCCATTACTCCAGAGTCCAGTATTAATGCTATTTAGCAAACAGAGGTCTTTTTTCTTATTAGCCTGACTACTAAGTGGTTTCCCAGTCATGTTAGTTCTTGCTGCATTGTGTGAGAGAAATGCTTTTACTTTCACTATTAAACACAGCCGTGAGTTCTAGCGCAATGTGTTTAGGAATTTCTTATGACGGCCATTTTAAGGTTTTCTTGGTGCAGGACGCTTCGGAAGGACATTAGCATCTTTTCCAAAGACCAAAAGAAACGCCTTCCCATATGGTTGTTTAGGAGAAGACACCCACTGCATCAGTTAGGGTTAAAAGAATTGTTGCCAGGTGAAGCATTGATTAGGTCAAAGACTCTTAAGCATTCGTTTATTTAAATCCAAACATTTCTAACCACTTGCTCAGAACTTAATTTGATTTTAATTTAGGGAAGTACGAGTCTTTAAACAGAAAAGCACAGAAAATATACCAGTGTTCTACAGTAGACAGGTTATGAGACGTACAGTGCTACCATTACTGCTATTGATGGCTGATTGTTTGACAAGAGCACTGTTTGACAAGAGTTTTCTACGCTATAACAGGAAATCAATGATTTAAACATTACAGTGGATTAAAAATGTATAACAATAAAAAATATAATAATAATAATAATAATAATAATAATAATTATTATTATTATTATTATTATTATTATTATTATTATTATTATTATTAAAGACTCCATATTAACACATGTTTTTCGAATTTGCCAAAGCAAAAGAAACATTGCAATGGTAATTCTCCTTTTTTACAAATTCTCTGCTAGCATTCTTTGCTGAAACATGGATAGAAAAAGACAACTTGCAGCTGGAGCAGCCTGCAGATGATGAGGACAGTTATGACTGTTAAGTCAAATTGGTATGAGATGATCATAGTAATTCTACTGTCTTTTGTTGCGTCAGTTTTAATGTGATGTGTCAAACCAAACTTTATGTTTTTTTTTTATATTTCTAAAGGACACATTAACTGGCTGCAAAACCCAAGAAATACATTAGATTAGCAAAGTCTTCTCTTGAACTGCTCCACCTGTACAGTGTAGTATTATAAGCTTAAGTCTTCTTTGAAAAAAATTACCTCAAGTTTCTGATGTCCTCTCTTCTCCTCCTCTTTTCTGACTGTTTTCCAGTGTGAGCATTATTAAGAATGCTGGGTGGTGGGAGGAGATAGTGGCATGTTCATTTGTGGTAATCGCCAGGAATCCAGATCTTATCTAAACTACTGAAGTCATGTGATACAATACAATCTGAGAAACCAGGTGAATCCAGGAGTAAATAAGCTTTTCCAGGTATGTGTGATCTTTTGTAAATTAGGCTTTAGTTTCTTTTTTCTTTCTGGCATGACTATTTGACCCACTGTCTAAAATCCAGTATTGAAAACATGAGCTTTCATAGGTGATACAGTTTGCACAAAAGTGGGTTATCTTACTCACAGTGAGACGGAGGTAAAAATGCACATTACAGCATACTAAAGGTTGCAGCAGATTATTAACTATATATTAATCAATATTTCACATACATTCAGATTTAAATCAACAGCAAAATCAAGTCAGAGATCTGAAAAACAAAACTTCAGAAATGTTAGGATTGCAGTAAGTAACTGGAAGGACAAGAAGTACAAGGAAACAGCTGCATGGGGCATGGCTTCACATTTCATAGCCAGATTCCTCTGTTGTTGTTGTTTATGTGGTTGTGTGTGTTTTTTTTTTTTTTTAATAACCTTATAGGTGTGTGTGTGAGTGCACATGTGTTCACTTTTGACATTTTTCTATTATTTAAATATTCTCGCAACATAAAACTCGATCACTAACATGCTAATATGATTTGGTGTGATATAATTTTACTGGACATAATTAACAGTCATGTTCCAATCTATGTAAAGGGCAAAAGCATGTTAAAGAGCAGTTCCTGAAATCCCTCCAACATGGACGAAAGGCTAGCTTGACTGAAGTGAGACATGTGAACTATGTGTGACCATGCATGTCCGGGTTCAGTAAATGCAGGTACAGAGGTGTGTGCAGACATCTCGTCAGACATAATGCTTTATAAAGCACATCTGTGGTCCCATTCAGTTTAGTGGAATGGAGTGTTTTTGTACATCACTGCTCAGAAAAGCGGGTGTCTTAACCTGAGCGTGTTGCGATGAACATGTTGTTAAGGACGGACAGATGAACCAACTTTTATTGCTAAATAGGCAACTTGGTTTTTGTATAGGATAGTTTGTTAGTCATACTTCAAGATAAGAAATTTGCATCTAGTTCTGTTGTTTTGTGTTTTACAGTGGGTACGGAAAGTATTCAGACCCCTTTAAATGTGTCACTCTTTGTTTCGTTGCAGCCATTTGCTAAAATCAAAAAAGTTCATTTTATTTCTCATTAATGTACACTCAGCACCCCAACAGAAATGTAGAACTTTCTGCAAATTTATTAAAAAAGAAAACTGAAATATCACATGGTCATGAGTATTCAGACCCTTTGCTCAGTATTGAGTAGAAGCCTTTTGAGCTAGTACAGCCAAGATAAGATAAGATAATCCTTTATTAGTCCCACAGTGGGGAAATTTACAGTGTTACAGCAGCAAAGGGATAGCAAGGTACTCAGTACAAAAAATAAGACAGGTGAACAGAACAACAATATAAACATTATAAATAATAAAAGTCAAAAACCTCTGGAGGATCTTATTTACAGATAATTGCAAAATATTTACAGAAAATTGCACATTTATTCGTTATTGCACATGGGGAATGGAAAAATATTGCATATTGTTAGCGTTGCACATTATGCTACATAGAAAACAGCTCTATTTCCTGTGAGTGTGTGTAGTTATATGTGTGTGTGTGTGTGGTCCTGTGAGTGTGTGTAGTTAAGTGTGTGTGTGCGTGGTCCTCTGGGAGCAGTGCTGGTTGTAGAGTCTAACAGCAGCAGGAAGGAAGGACCTTCGATACCGCTCCTTCACACATTTGGGGTGAAGCAGCCTGTCGCTGAAGGAGCTGCCCAGAGCTGCCAGAGTCTCATACATGAGGTGGAAGTCATTCTCCAGCATGGATGCCAGCTTGGCAAATATCCTCCTGTCTCCCACCACCTGCACTGGGTCTAAGGGGCTTCCCAGGACAGAGCCGGCCCTCTTTAACAGTTTGTCCAGTCTCTTCCTGTCTGCCGTCGAGATGCTGCTGCCCCAGCAGACCACTCCGTAGAAGATGGCAGATGCCACCACTGTATCGAAGAAGGTCCTCAGGAGTGCCCCCTGCACTCCAAATGACCTCAGTCTCCTCAGAAGGTAGAGTCTGCTCTGGCCCTTTTTGTGAAGTGCAGTGGTGTTGACTGACCAGTCCAGTTAGTTGTTTAGGTGAACACCCAGGTACTTATAAGAGTCCACTCTCTCGATGTCCATTCCCTGCATGTTCACTAACGGAGGGGGGTGTCTGCACCTGCGGAAATCTGGTCTTCCCCGCGTTTATCTGGAGGTGGTTCTGCAGACACCAGTCCACAAAGTCCTGAATCAGTTCTCTGTACTCGCTGTCCTCCTCATTTGTTATGAAGCCAACGATCGCCGAGTCAGAGAACTTCTGGAGGTGACAGTTTAGTGAGCCGGTTGGTGAGGTAGTCCAGTATCCAGTTTGAAGGGTGACTTTCCACACCAACATGTTCCACCTTGTCCTTCAGGAGCCCCGGCTGTATGGTGTTAAAAGCACTGGAGAAATCAAAGAAGATGATTCTCACAGTGCTCCCAGGTTTCTCCAGGTGAGAAAGAGCTCTGTGTAGAACATAGATGACAGCATCATCCACTCCTACACCTGGCTGGTAGGCAAACTGAAGAGGGTCCATGGATGGTCTCACCAGAGGGCGGTGATGGGTAAGAACCAGCCTCTCCAGTGACTTCATCAGATGTGAGGTCATGTGCAACTGTTCCTCCAGCTTCCTCCTGCAGCTGGCTTTCCCCTCCCTGATCTTCATTCTCAGTTCCCTCTGCACAGCCTTCAGATCATCCTTGTCACCTGTTCTGAAGGCCCTCTTTTTCTCTTTTAGGAGAGCCTTTATATCAGGATTTATACATGGCTTATTGTTGGAGAAACACCGAATAGTCTTGGTGGGAACAGTGTTCTCCACACAGGAGTTAACATAATCCGTGATGCAGTGAGTGAGACTGTCAATGTCCTCCCTATTAGGACCACTCTTCCCACACTGTTGTTTTAAAACAGTCCTTCAGAACCTCTTCAGTCTCCTTAGACCATTTCTTCACCGTGTGGGTCACAGCTGGTTCTCTGTGTACAAGGGGTTTGTACACAGGCAGATGGTGAACCAGATTGTGATCAGATCTTCCGAGGGGAGGGAGGGGTGAGGAGTTATATGCCTGCTTTGTGTTGGCATAAAACAAGTCCAATATTTTATTGTCTCTGGAGTGGCAGGCTACATACTGGGTGAAGGTGGACAAAGTGGAGGATGGAGAAACATGATTAAAGTCTCCAGAGATAAGACTAGCACGGTCTCAGTTCAATGTTCTTATAGCAGATTTGTTCCTTAATAGTGATGTGCTCAGAGTTACACCATCTACCATTCACAAACACAGCCAGTCCACCTCCCTTCTTCTTACCGCTCTCCGCCGTCTTGTCCACCCGAATAAGGTGAAAGCCGTCCAGGTCTCTGTAAACATCATGACCCTACACTCCTGGTATTCCCTCTGATGCTGTGTTAGCGCCGTCAGCTCGTCCATCTTGTTGGGGAGTGATCTCACATTCCCCATAACGACAGAAGGAAAAACGGGCTCCAGCCTGGCTCCCCCGCCGCCTCCTCCTCAGGTCGTGGGGTATGTCATGCCTCACGTGTGGCAGCACAGCCGTGCTCCTAAGCGCTAACAGCTGATCCTTGGTGTAGACAGGAGGGGAAAAAGTTGAGCTGGAGCTGCTGCAACAGGCTGCCAGTTTTTCACACCTGAATTTGGGGATCCTCTGCCATTCTTCCTTTACAGATCCTGTGCAGTTTCGTCAGGTTGGATGGTTAACGTTGGTGGACAGTCATTTTCATGTCTCTCCAGAGATGCTCAATTGGGTTTAGGTCAGGGCTCTGGCTGGGCCAGTCAAGAATGGTCACAGAGTTGTTCCGAAGCCACTCCTTTGTTATTTTAGCTGTGTGCTTAGGGTCATTGTCTTGTTGGAAGGTGAACCTTCGGCCCAGTCTGAGGTCCAGAACACTCTGGAAGAGGTTTTCTTCCAGGACATCTCTGTACTTGGCGGCAACCAGGTGTCCTGTCCCTGCAGCTGAAAAACACCCCCATAGCATGATGCTGCCACCACCATGTTTCACTGTTGGGATTGTATTGGGCAGGTGATGAGCAGTGCCTGGTTTTCTCCACACATACCTCTTAGAATTATAGTTTCTCATAGTCTGGGAAACTCTATGTGGGCTTTCATATGTCTTGCATTGAGGAGAGGCTTCCGTGAGGCTACTCTGCCATAAAGCCCAGACTGGTGAAGGGCTGCAGTGATAGTTGACTTTGTGGAACTTTCTCCCATCTCCCTACTGCATCTCTGGGGCTCAGCCACAGTGATCTTTGGTTCTTTCTTTACCTCTCTCACCAAGGCTCTTCTCCTACGTTTGATTGGTTTGGCTGGACGGCCAGGTCTAGGAAGAGTTCTGGCCGTCCCAAACTTCTTCCATTTAAGGATTATGGAGGCCACTGTGTTTTTAGGAACCTTGAGTGCTGAAGAAATTCTTTTGTAACCTTGGCCAGAGCTGTGCCTTGCCACAATTCTGTCTCTGAGCTCCTTGGGCAGTTCCTTCGACCTCATGATTCTGATTTGCTCTGACATGCGCTGTGAGGTCTTATATAGACAGGTGTGTGCCTTTCCTAATTAAGTCCAATCAGTTTAATTAAACACAGCTGGACTCCATTGAAGTAGTAGAACCATCTCAAGGAGGATCAGGAGAAATGGACAGCATGTAAGTTAAATATGAGTGTCACAGCAAAGGGTCTGAATACTTATGAACATGTGATATTTCAGTTTTTCTTTTTTAATAAATTTGCAAAAATTTCTACTTTTTTTTTCTGTCGAGATGGGGTGCTGAGTGTACATTAATGAGAAATAAAATTACATTTTTTGATTTTAGCAAATGGCTGCAATGAAACAAAGAGTGACAAATTTAAAGGGGTCTGAATTCTTTTTTCTGTACCCACTGTATCCAATGGTTGTGTTCAACCCATTTCCCCTTGTGAGTTTGTTTCATTTGCTGTTGGTCTCAATAAATAACATTTTTCTTACTCTGCTGTGAAGCTCCAACTGAGATTATATATATATATATATATATATATATATATATATATATATATATATATATATATATATATATATAATACCTTCCCTTCAGTATTCAGTATTCCCTTGTCATTAGCTCAGTAATGGCTGATAGGATGGTTGCCACATCCTTGTCAGTCTGTCTGTTTGTCTGGTCATGTCCATATGTCAATCAACGCCCCCTCTGGTTACTTAAGGTTATTGCACTCCACTTCCTGCTCCACCCTGGCTCCACCCTGTCCCACACCTGATGATAATCTGAACTCAATTGGACATCCATTAAGACCCCTTTGTTTGCCCTGCGTGTTGCCAAGTTTCAGTTTTCCCCTTGTGAGTTCTAAGCCATGGTTCCCTTCAATTCGTGTTTCCTGTGTTTTGTTGTGTTTATTCCTGAGTTTTGACCCTCATTTGTTTCTGGCTGTCTTCACCCCCTTTATGGACAGTTCTCTGTTAATGCCTACCTGTGTGTACCTGTACCTTTGACCCCTGTCTCCTATACAAACCTTAATGAAACCACTATGCATTTTCAACCTCCCCTTTACAATGGTACTGTGTGTGGCGGGTGGGGAGGTATATAAGTACAATAAGGACAATAAGTACAATAAGTTCTGGAACATTTCTTGCATAATCAGCTTCAAGAAACCTTTAAACTTGTTGTTTTGTGCTTTACAAGGTACTGTAAGCATAACACACATAACTGTGCATTAACAGCATAAACCACTATCTATCATTTATTATCCCACAATCACTCGACCTACCTGGTATTACTGTTCTGTCCCTGCTATAATGCAGTGCTGGCTGGGACAAACAGGACTTAAATATAGTTCCTTCATGGCCTCCTTCCTCATTCCTCTGAGGGCTGCAGTTCCTTTCTACCTCTCGAATGTCACTCAATGACAGTCTTTTTTCAATTTTACCAAGTATTCATTTCAGCTTAGCTTCCCTTCTTCCACAACATGTGTGTGTGTGTGTGTGTGTGTGTATATATATATATATATATATATATATATATATATATATATATATATATATATATTACACACACACACATACGTCTTTGCATGTGAAGGCATGCAAACACAGGCTGCAGATGGCATGCTGCCAAAAAGTACCAGCAGCGGTTTCCTTGTCCACCATGTACACACAGGTGACACCTTAATTTCACACCCTGGTACATTTCCAGACACTTTACATAAGGAAATTTGGTGTCATGGCAGCCATTACATGCCCTGCCATTGACAGCCAGCCACCATCGCCGAATCCAGTTTCTGTTTGGACGTTGTTTGGGTTTGAGTATAGAGGCCTTGTAGTGAGTGTTTCAATCCTGCCTTTGCTGTGGAGCGACACACTGCTGGTGTGATGATAATTTGGGGGGGCCATCATATACAACAGCTGGTCACCCCTAATAGTGATATAAGGGACACTTCACAGCTCAGCAACATGTGCAGGACATCCTCCAGCCATTTGTGGTGTCTCCCATGGCAGGGTTTCCAATTAGGGATTTCAGAAGGATAATGCTCGCCCACCGATAGCAAGGGTTTCCCAAGGATGCTATACAGAACCTTAATGCCTCCATGCCCAACTATGTCTCGTTTTATATCCAGGCTAGAGGCAGCCCAACAGCCTACTTTCAGTTGTACATAAAGTTTCATTGGATTCCAACAGTTACTTCTTGATGGGTTCATGGCATGGGTTTTCATGGTCAAGTAGTTACATGCAAGCTCTACATCACAAACGTGGAATGGAGTGGTGTAAAGAGCTTTTCTATCACTCTTTTTTATCTGGGAGTCTGATGGAAGAGTCTGGGTTTGGCAAATGCTAGGAGTAAACTGCCTGCCTGACTGCTGACTGTTATCATGGGTTGAGAAGGGATAATGCTATAGGGTTGCTTTTTAGTTGCACCCTAATGGAATCAACCGACAGGAAGGAAACTTGGTGGGTAGGTTTGACATTGTGAGACATCTTAATGATTCCGGTTTTACACTCAACTGGGCATGTGACACTAGCAAGGCTGGGCTTTATTGCTGTACCAGCCTGAATATATAAAGCCGTCCTGTTGATGTTTCCATTCTGATTCATGCTGTCGTGTTAAAGCCATCATCTGAAAGTGAAGTATGCCTTGGAGAGAGTTTTGAAGCAGAATTGAAGCAGTTTGAGAAGTTGCAGAGGGGTCACATCATAGGGCTCCATCATGGTGGAGACCAATGCGACCAATGAATCTGGCGTGGAGGCACCATGGTCAGACCTAACCTTGATTGAAAATGAGTGGCACTATTAACTTTTCACCTAAACTGTAAGGAATGAATTATCATAGGACACCATTCAGGAACAGCTACTACTCCATGCGGAGATGTTAGGTTAACAGACATGGTGGGCAGAGGTTTTACTGATAGACACGACTTCTGTATGTGGAGCTAAATAAATATTGCCCGTATCAGACTAAATGTATCTTCATTTATTGTTCCTGGTAACCTTAACCTTCCTCCCCAATAGCACTGCAACCTTACTCCTTACTTCCTTCTGGGTGCAACTATTCCTTTGACAATGAGTGCCAGTGTCTGGGTGTATATATGTATATATATATATATATATATATTTGCACTGTATGTCTGTATATACATAAATAATTCCATTGACTTTGACTAGACAGTTGTCCATAAGACCACCAATAACACCCTCCACAAGGATCATAAGCTGCAGAAGGTCATTGCTGTAAAGGCTGGCTAATGGAGAGTGCTGTATCAAAGCTTATCAATGGAAAGTTGATTGACATTAATACAAAACATTTCTCATAATATGACACTGAATGAATAATGAATTTAAAATAGAACACATGTTACCTATTTAATTAAATTATGAACAAAAATGAATTTTCTTTGTTTATGTGTGTGCCAATTCAACATTAAATATGACATGGGAATCAGAATTTGGAACAACACCAGCAAAGACAGGAAGGTAGAACAGAGTGATACCACAGGATTTTATTACAGGAAGTTTATTCGAAGGCTTACTTGGTATGAGACATAGTCTGACCGGGTTCTTGGTTAGAGATGAATTTACTTTGCATGCAGCCAGAAACAGGACTGAGATTGAATGACGTGTGGCATCCGGACAAACTACAAACCCCGGTGAGACAGGCATGATGCGGTTCAGGTTACAGCTTACTTTGACATCCTTCATAAATCACATTGTCAGGGATGAACACTCTGCACTCAGACTTTTCTTGTTCTCCTGTTTGCAGTGAGACTGTTCCTTATGTTCCTCAGTCCCTTAAATACATTTACTGTATTAGTGTATATATTTCTTAGAGGTTCTTGCATGTTTATGATGTACTTTCTTATTAATTAACATAATTTTTCTCAAAAATTAACATAATTTTCCTCAAAGTAATTGAGCTGATACCTCACTATGTAGAACATGTTAGGCCTTTCCATATGCAGCCCTTGTTGATTGTTACTGCAATTGTACTCTGGTTTCTTTAAAACTGAGAATATCTGAACCAGGACATAATAATAATAATAATAATAACAATAATAATAATAAGTCTCATTGATAACTCAGATGTTTGTACAGCAGGTTATTCTAAAGGCAATCATGAGGTGAAACTTTGTCTTGCTGTAAGTTCCAAGAGTAAAATGTAGGACAGGTCAACCAGCCTGGATGTTTTGCTTCAGTGTTTTCCACCATCTGTGTTATTATATCATTTACATTATTATTTATGTTTATTTATTTTTGTTGTTTTGAGCTACTTGTTTCTTATATAACATATACACATGTTTTAAACACATTTGTTAAATTTGTTCACGTCTTGACTTTAGCATGTAATTCTTCTTCAGAGTTTGGAATATGACTATACAAATCACACCTAAAAATCATTTTTAGCGGTTGATTATTCTGTTATTCCGTATATATTTAAATAGTGCCGTATATTAAATGTATTTTAGGATCTAGTTTAGTATTTAGTTTGTTATGAAAATATATTTATAATTGGAACACTTACTCAGCCAAATAACACGGACACTATATTACACATACATCAACAAGCAAGATCTTAAACCAGGAGGCAGGGCTGCCTGAAAGGAGGAACAAAATGTAAAGACTCAAACACGTATCATCTGTGACCTTCTACCTCATACTTCTACACCTGTCTTTACATTTCCTTGCTGCAGTTCATTTGCATTTACAGTACTGGATTTCAGACAGTGGGTAAAAGAAAAACAGAAGCCTTGTCTACAAAACATCCTACATATCCAGAAAAGACTTGTATTTGCTCGTGAAAGCTTTTATTTCTTCATCCCATAGCTTTACCAGTTTTTATAAGACCTGTATCTGGATTCTTGCTGACTTCAACAGTGAACAAGCCACTTTCTACTAATCTCCTCCCACAGCCGAGCATACTTATCAAGGCTTAGACAAGGAAACAGGCAGACAGCACAGAAGAGGAGAAGAGATAAGATCAGAAATCTGAGGTAAATGTTTTCAATAGAGGACTTATATTACTTTACTGTACAGGTCAGGAGGAGGTATGAAGAGTTTTTATTGATGTCACATGAAAATAATTTTGTTCATTTAATCTGTTTGTTAGATTGCTTGTTACATTGTTTAATGTAAAGTACATATTAAGCAGTTAATTTTCTGACATTTTTGAAAAAATTCC
Organism: Prochilodus magdalenae; assembly: GCA_024036415.1. Lineage (NCBI taxonomy): Eukaryota > Metazoa > Chordata > Actinopteri > Characiformes > Prochilodontidae > Prochilodus > Prochilodus magdalenae. Next base: position 38,170 of record JAMWET010002498.1, read on the forward strand.
ACAGTTAGGATCTAGTGCAGACTGACAACGAAATGCAGCTCAGGAATTTATTAATTCGAACTAACACAACGTGTGTGTTGATCTCCAAAAAACTAAAGCTGAATGAATGTAATGATTACCTCACCGCTAATCTGACTTAACAGTCCATCAGAACTATTTTTAGGAACTGTCCTCATCCTCACCTGCAAAAACAGTCCAAGGTAAAATGTATAGAGAAAGGAATGAAAGGCTATTCAAGCCGAAAGGCTATGAAATGTGCTTAGAACAAACATACAAGACTTTGATACACCAGTAAGTCTATGGCTGTGTTTAAACGGTCTACTACTTGCTCATGTACTGCTCTGGCCAAATATTCCTGTACACAGGCTGAGGCCATCATACTGCATCCCATATAAATATATATTACAATGTGGAAATATTGTTATATTGTTTAGATTATAAGATTACTTTGTGTTTGTATATGATTGAGACGTGGATACAATCAGACCACATTTTACTCACTGTTTATATAGAACTGTAATCTGCAGTGTTTATACTCACCAGTAATTTGTCTGTATTGTTTTCCAGAGCCATGTTTCAGCTCGTGCTGATTTTAGGTCAGTCATCTTCTTACTGTCTCATATTTTAACTTTGTACATGACACGCGTGTCAGACTACCTTTAAACATACATGATTAGTTTGTACTGAACAATGTATTTCACACTGTGTTCATACAGTACTAACTCTCTTAAACAGGGCTCTGCTCCCTCAGCACTTGTCTTGCTCGTCAGTATCACTTTGTGAATGAGAGTAAGACCTGGGCTGAAGCTCAGAGATACTGCAGAGAGCATTATGTTGACCTGGCCAGCATTGATAACAGTGAAGACACACGAGCAATTAAAAACATAGAAGGCATCAAGAACAGCAGATCAACCTGGATTGGACTGTATGATGATCTGAACAGCTGGAGATGGTCTCTGGATAATGATAACTTCTACAAGGGGAACGAGAGAAACTTTAGAAACTGGTATATACAGAAACCTCAGAGCTGGGGTGGAGACTCTAACTGTGTGTACTTCTATAGTTATGAAGCATCATGGTGGACTACCTCTTGTTCTTCCACACTCCCATTCATTTGCTATGATGGTGAGCACATTTGTAATGTATCAGCAGCTTCACATTTTTTAAATGATTTCCTGAAAAATCATCATATACTGAATGTGTTTCTCTTTTAGGAAGAGAGAATGCCAGCACAAGACATGTGTTAGTTAACCAGTACAAGACCTGGACTGAAGCTCAGAGCTACTGCAGAGAGTATTATACAGACCTGGCCAGTGTGAGGAACGACACTGAGAACCAGAAGTTAAGATCATTGACAAGTGATAGTTATTATTCTGCATGGATCGGCCTGTACAGAACCAGGTCCTGGTCAGATCAGAGCAACTCTTCTTTCAGCTACTGGAAATCAGGACAACCAGATAATGCTGGGCAGAGAGAATACTGTACAGCTGTGTCATTCAGTGACTCTGGACAATGGACAGATGAAAACTGTATTCACACTCTGCCTTTCCTCTGCTACAGCGGTGAGCACATTTCTTTTTACATTTCATGTTTTAACATTCTTATAAAATGATAATTTATTTACCTGAAATGTATTGCGATGTCATTGGAACAACACAAAACAGTGTATCACAGCACAAAACCTGGAGTGCAGATTTCTTATAGAGGGTGTCTGTCAAATAGTGAATTCCACTGTACGCTGAATGTTGTGTGTATCTGCACAGTGGTATATTATAAGGGTTGATGTGACCCATGGTGACCCCTGGCAGCACCTCTGTCTACAGCTATAGTTAAATTGCCATTAATAACAGTTCACTGCTCTGAAACAATCAAGTCATTTCATGTTGATTTTTTGATCTCTTAGCAATATCAAAAATAGAACAACAATTTTAAACAACTGAAGCAATATTCAATGGCGATTAATATTAATACTGTCATTTTACAGCAAATAACTGACTACTACAAACATAAACAAACACATAAATAAACTAATTTAAGTATAACAAAGCCACTAAACTGACTAATTAGCGTACTAATTCTAAAGAGTTTGTTATGTAAAGTAAGACCTATAAACCAATATATACTGAATCAGTATACATTTTAACATTGGCAGCTTATTCTTTTCTTAAAATGGTCCTTTAAATCTTAGGTGAGGTTTATGAACCTTCACAGGATGTAAAGTTTGTTGGAAGAACCTTAACATTATGTTGCATTGCATTAGTCTTCGTGATCACTTACTATACTTCCAAAGGGTCCAGGAAGTCACTGGTGGGTCCACCACCTAACTAACACATTTCTTCATGTTTGTTCAGGTTTGAACATTTAGAGGGAAGGCTCACTTGTGCAGAAGGTTCTCATATTGTTAATCACCCCTAGCTTCCTGATCTACATTACCTCTTGCATGTGTCTGTGTAGTGAATGCTCTAAGGCTCTAAGGAGTTTGTGCTAAGGGAATTAGGGGAATCTTGTAATCCAACAGAGCTGGTCCTTTCTACGTTTTTAAATGATTATTATCCACATGGGCAAACAAAGACACACAAGTCTTTAAATTTGCAAATTATAAGAATAAATATAATTTCTGTTATTTGTTTGTTTCTCCAGCAGTGTCTCCTACATTCCCTCATCAGTACCACTTTGTAAATGAGAGTAAGAGCTGGACTGAAGCTCAGAGATACTGCAGAGAGAATTACACTGACCTGGCCACCATTGATAACATGGATGAAATGAACAGACTCATTAACACAGTAAACAGCAGCTACTCTGGTTTAGCCTGGATTGGACTGTATAAAGATCTGTACGGCTGGAGATGGTCTCTGGATGACCACAGCTACTATAAGGAGGAAGAGAGAGATTTCAGAGGGTGGCGCCATCAACCAGATAACTACTATGGAGAAGAGCTGTGTGTCTACATGCAGTCTGATGGAAGGTGGTATGATGAAAACTGTCAATCTGGGTTCACGTTCATCTGTTATGATGGTAAAAAAAAAAAAACCTTTAAATGAAACTGAAGTGAACTTTCAGATTTTTTTTTTTTGAATGTGTTGATTGTGTCATCAATCTGTTTCAGACATTAATGAAACTCATCCCTACATCTGGATAAACCAGTACAGGTCTTGGGCAGATGCTCAGCGTTACTGCAGGCAGCTTTACACAGACCTGGCCAGTGTGAGGAGCTTAACTGAGAATCAGAGAATACTCAACATTACAGGTGGTTCTGATGTTTGGATTGGTCTGTACAGGACCAGACTCTGGTCAGACCAGCACAGTTCTACATATGAGAACTGGAGACCAGAAATCCCATACTCACCTGAACAACCTGATAATGGCCAATATCTTTTTAGAGAGTCTGGTAATCAGCACTGTACTGCTGTATCATTGAGTGATTCAGGCCTGTGGACAGATGAGAACTGCTTAACTACGCTCCCGTTCGTCTGCTACAGCAGTGAGTTCATTTTTCTTTGTTCTTCTTTTAATAAGTTCACATTTATTTATTAAGACTAAATAACAGTGTAGTGTAATCATGGAGGTTTTTACTTACTATAAATCTTGCTTCCTATTCTGGTCAAATAATGCAAATAAATAAATACATTAAAAGAAAAAATAAGAATTTTATGGATATTTTCATGTAAAGTTTACAATTTAGAAAATGTAATAAAACTTTTACAATGCCCTATTAGATTTCTATTTTATTTTCTTCTCTTTTTTCTTTATTAAATAAAGAGTTCTGCACAGGGATGTCATGTGGCCCTCATCAGTATCACTTTGTTAATGAGAGTAAGAGCTGGACTGAAGCTCAGAGATACTGCAGAGAGAATTACACTGACCTGGCCACCATTGATAACATGGAGGAAATGAACAGACTCATTAACACAGTAAACAGCAGCTACTCTGGTTTAGCCTGGATTGGACTGTATGATGATCTGGACAGCTGGAGATGGTCTCTGGATGATGAGAGCTTCTACAAGGAGAATGTTACGACTTTCAGTAACTGGTATACAGAGAAACCTATTAATATAGGAGGAAACAGTATGTGTGTGTTGTTGTCTGTGTTTTATGCCACATGGAGGGAAAACATTTGCTCTTATCAGCACCCATTCATTTGTTATGATGGTGAGTACAGCTGGTAAACAAACATTATCTGAAAACAGCCCTTAAAACATGCAGAATGAATGATCTGATATCACTTGTGTTTTTAGAAAGAGCGAATGCCAGTGCAAGATACGTTTTAGTGGAGCAGAGAATGAACTGGACTGAAGCTCAGAAATACTGCAGAGAACGTCATACAGATCTGACCAGTGTGAGAAACGAGACAGAGAATCGGAAGCTACAGTCTTTGTTTAATATATCTACAACTGCATGGATCGGCCTGTACAGAACCAGGTCCTGGTCAGATCAGAGCAACTCTTCTTTCAACTACTGGAAAGCAGGACAACCAGATAATGATAGAGTGAGTGAACACTGTACAGCTGCGTCATTCAGTGACTCTGGGAAATGGAGGGATGAACACTGTGATCAAGCTTTCCCTTTCTTCTGCTACAGCGGTGAGTACATTTCTGTTTCTGAGGTAAAAAACTTGTAAGACACTTAAACTCTATAAACAGCATTCCTGACTTTCTTCTGCTTCTCTAGCAATGACATCTCGCCAGTATCACTTCATTACTGAGAGTAAGAGCTGGACTGAAGCTCAGAGATACTGCAGAGAGCATTACACTGACCTGGCCACCATTGATAACATGGAGGAAATGAACAGACTCATTAACACAGTAAACAGCAGCTACTCTGGTTTAGCCTGGATTGGACTGTATGATGATCTGGACAGCTGGAGATGGTCTCTGGATGATGACAAGTTCTATAAGGAGGGAGAGAGAGATTTCAGAGGGTGGCGTCATGACCCTGATAACGCAGACGGAAAAGAGCTGTGTGTCTGCTTGTCTTTTACAGGGGAATGGGTTGATGCTCCCTGTGCTGATGGACTGGGGTTTGTTTGCTATAACAGTAAGTGCTTCAGATATCAAAATAATTTGATTAATCTGACTTTTGCTGTTTTTAAATTACAATACAATATTTCTAATATAATACACACTCCTGGTCAAACAAATGGGTCAAATTCAAAGTAATAATAATAATAATAATGTTTTTTTACTGAATGTTTTGGTCTGGTGTGGATCAGATTTTTACCCTATTGAGAATAATCAACACAAACTAGCTTAATAAAGTTTTTCAACTGTTTGAAGCCACCAGTGCCGAGGAGGAACAGTTTTGTTCGTACAGAGAGGAACTTTTGGCACACTGAAATACAATCACTACAGCGGAAAAATTCAAAAAGCAATACACACATGACCTTTGTCTTCCATTGTAACATACTGAATTTATAGCAAAAAGAAAAACAAATTATTAAACTTCTATTAGTCACCTGACCCCTTTTCTGAGTGCTTAAACGTGCATGTCTCATTGAAATGCTGGCATTTAATGCAGTGCACAGAGACAACGTTTAAACTGGCACAGAAAACATGCCGGAGTGAAGAGTAAAAGATCCACTGCCTTGATTTAACATGGCTCCACCTCATAACAGAAAAACAACATGTTTACATTTACTTTTAAAAGAATGAAATGCTGAATTTGTGTCAGACTGCATTACAGATCAGCTTGAACAGCAATCAGTTTGCAGCTGCACTACATTTCATGGTGTGGTGCTTTAAACATGCTGATGCGAAATGCTTTACCGTCACTGTGGTTCAGTCCAGGCAGGACAGAATTCACACCACCATGAAATACAATCACTGGCCAGTCACAGCCCTTCAGGGGCGTGGCTGAGAAACCAGACAGAAGTAATCGCTTGTAGCTTCAACAGATTAAAGTGGAAATAAACAGGGTCATTCTAGAAGTTCTGGATGGTGCAGTCACACACAAATAGATATATAGATGGATTATAGTGAAAAATAAGCTCTACAGGTGTAACATTGTCATTTCTGGATGTGGCTGATATTGTTTCCTGTGATTTTCCCTAATGCTGGAAGATTATTACTTTTTTCACAACATAGAATATTATAGTTTCATGCTTTTAGAAAATTGACAGTTCTGATATTTTGCATAAGAGTCATTGCAATATACAGCATGTGGAAAATGTTTAGCAAACATAACCTCATTGTTTGTTTTTTATTTCACAGTTTAAAGTGAACTAACTCCAACTTCAGCTTCACTAATGATGTAATACGTTTATTTTAAACTGTGAAAAACAGAAATTTGAAACTGTGCTTCAGATAGTTGAACGTCTCTGACAAGCTGATTGAAGTTCTGCGCTCTGTTACGTACATTAGCAGCTGCAGCCCCCTGTGCTTGTTTCACACATCTGGAAGAGTACTATAAATAAATCAGAGTATCTGTCAGAGTATTGTTCCATTTAGTGACTGTAAATAAAGGTATGTATATTTTGCTGCTGTCTGGGAGGGAGTTTTTAGGTTAGGTTATAACACACATACGTGTGGGTTTTGACTCGAAAGTCCTGGACAGAAGCTCAGAGTTTCTGTAGAGAGTTTTACACAGACCCTGGCCAGGTGAGGAACCAGACTGACACCAGGTGAGAACTTGAACTCCTAAAAAGACAGCTAAGTTCTCGAGCACATTGGCTGTTCCCCTACCATCACACTGATCAGTAATACTTTAAATATGCTCTTTTCTCACAGGTGGTGTTGTTGGACTGAGAGTGAAAGTTAAAGATGAGAGGAATCGCTCCGCATCTCAGATTGAAGGCTGGCTTGTAATGCAGGTGAGCTTTTCTTACTTCACTGTCTTTATCTAAACTAATAACCTGCTGCTCATATCAGCCTGGTTAAACGGAGAGACAGTAACTGTAACCCAAAAGACCCATAAAACTTTTTTGTTTGATAAGGTACAGCAAGTTTAATGTAAGTGAGCTTTTGTTTCCAGCTTCAAGATGAGCTCATCAGATTGGGACTTCCCAGCAACTTCACTCTGAAAGTAACAAACCTCCGTAAGACCACTCCCTGATGGAGACAACAAGCCTTTGTTGTTCACCAGTTACTGTTATTATGTAAGCAATAGTTTACATATGATTTACATGTGACCCAATAAGATACCACAGGTCAAAGTAAAATATTGGGTCCTTTTATGTTTATTATGATTTTGGATTTAGCAAGAGGAATTTGGATCAAAGTTGTTACAAAGTATAGCAGCCGACCAAAACAACTTCAAAATAACAAACCCAAAACAAAGAAATACAAAGTTCAGTTGGAGCTGTTGGAACAGTTCAATGGAACTGCTTAATTTATTCTTTACTACCGGAGGGTGGGGGTTGGGGTTCCACCTCCTTATGTGTATGGAGCACACCAAATATAGTAGTGACTGTTGGAATATAGTAGTTGTATAGTATATAGTATAGTAGTTGTTGTTGTTGTTGTTTGTGTGTGTGTGTGTGTGTATTCTTGTATAAGGTTATTGTAGTTTTAATGTTTTACCTTGAATCAACATCTAATTGTAATGTTTTGATATGATAATTTGATAACACAATGATTTTGGTTATCTTTGTGGGTGCAATGTTGCCTGAGAGCAACAGATGGATGTGAAATGTGATGCTTTATTAAATATGAAATGTGTAATACATTGGAAACTAGATAAATATATTTGTTGAAGTTTTTGGTAAAAGAAATTGATGTAAATATATTTCCTTTTTCTGCATAAACTCAATCAATGTGTCCATTATAGTACAATGTTGCCTTAAGGCAATAAACATTGATAAAGTACAATTTAAATTAAGTTTTTATCCATAATATAAAATGGAAATTCTGAGCTGACAAATGAGCATCACAATTGAGATCAAAGTTTAGGAATTATCCCCAAGGACGTAGGTTGTGTCTCAACCTTGGTAGCGACACAGCATTCCACCCCTACCCTAAAAAACCCTCCACCATCACCACCACCCCCAGCCCACCTCACAGGACCATGCCAATGTTTATATTGAATAAATACTCATGAAAATACTGACTTTTACAAGACTTTTATTTGCAGAATACATTAAAATCACTTTAATGCCAAAGGTTCTTTAGAATAACAAACTATTCTCATAATAATTATTTAATAATATTTTTAATAACTTACCTAAAATCCTGGAACTTGTTTTCTCATTAGTCTGCTCTACTTCTGTAGCCTGCTGCAGTATTTCCTGCAGTGCATGCAAATTCATTCATAAATTATAACATTTTAATGGGATTCTAGACTAAATTTGATATATCCACCTTTTTATTCCTGATGCTAATCTGACAGTTAGCCAGATGACAGAATCATTACAAGTTAGTTAATACTAGCTAATATGATTTGTCCTGCCCTCTGATTTAAGTAAGAAGGGGCTGATTTAATTGTTTGTAGTAATGGGTTTGTTTTGACTGGCTCTTATTTTGACACATCGTAAGAGGCACCCAGTGCATTATGAGAGTAGGAGTCCATATAGTAGACTCAATAGTCACTCAATAGTGACAATCCTACAGCTGTTATTACTGGGTAATTATTGGTTTTTACTTTCATTTAAATTTTTGTTATTTCATTGCTTAAAGATTTTCATGTTAGCCAGCTTTAATGTGGATGTATCAGAAGCTGGAACATGGAATATGTCTAAAGATATGACCGTATAGGCAGTTCTTTTTTTTTACCAAAGGATTTAAACATTGTATTTGCCCCCTCTGCTAACGCCGACGCTGCTTGTGATGTCCTGCACTCAGCTGTGTGTAGGCTGCAGACGCAGCACCCACAGGCCCTCCGTCTTATTTCTGGAGACTTTAATCATGTTTCTCCATCCTCCACTTTGTCCACCTTCACCCAGTATGTAACCTGCCACTCCAGAGACAATAAAATATTGGACCTGTTTTATGCCAACACAAAGGAGGTATATAACTCCTCACCCCTCCCTCCCCTCGGAAGATCTGATCACAATCTGATCTGATCTTCATCTTCTGTACACAGAGAACCAGCTGTGACCCGCACGGTGAAGAAATGGTCTAAGGAGACTGAAGAGGCTCTGAAGGACTGCTTTGAAACAACAGTGTAGGAAGAACTGAGTAGTCCTAATGGGGAGGACACTGACAGTCCCACTCACTGCATCACGGATTATGTTAACTTCTGTGTGGAGAGCACTGTTCCCACCAAGACTATTCAGTGTTTCTCCAACAATAAGCCATGGATAAATCCTGATATAAAGGCTCTCCTAAAAGAGAAAAAGAGGGCCTTCAGATCAGGTGACAAGGATGAGCTGAAGGCTGTGCAGAGGGAACTGAGAAGGAAGATCAGGGAGGGGAAAGCCAGCTACAGGAGGAAGCTGGAGGAACAGTTACAGCGGAACAACGTCAGCGGAGTTTGGAAAGGCCTTAAAACCATCTCTGGCCACAAGAAGCCCGACTCCCAGGTGGTGGGGGATCAGAAGTGGGTGACAGAGCTCAATCTATTTTTCAATTCACTCACCTGCCCCTCCCCCTGCACAGACGTCCCAGCTGAACCCCCTCTCTGTGGCACTACCAACATGCTGCCCTCCCCCCTCTCTCACACTCACCCCCTCAACAACTTTCAGCTCACAGCCAGCCCCCACTGGTTCGTTTGATGGCAGCTCTAACCCATTCACACCCAGCACCCAGCCCCCCTGCTCTAGTCTGTCCTTCACAACGGCCCAGGTGAGGAATGAGCTAAGGAAAATCAAGGCAAAGAAAGCTGAAGGTCCAGATGGCATCAGTGCCAGGCTCCTTAAGTTCTGTGCAGATCAGCTGTGCAGGGTAGTTGAGCACATGTTCAACATGAGCCTGAAACTGGAAAGAGTGCCACAGTTGTGGAAAACCGGTGGCACTGACCTCACATCTGATGAAGTCACTGGAGAGGCTGGTTCTTACCCATCTCCGCCCTCTGGTGAGACCATCCATGGACCCTCTTCAGTTTGCCTAACAAACTATCTCTATCTTTTACACAGAGCTCTTTCTCACCTGCAGAAACCTGGGAGCACTGTGAGAATCACCTTCTTTGATTTCTCCAGTGCTTTTAACACCATACAGCCGGGGCTCCTGAAGGACAAGCTGGAACATGTTGGTGTGGAAAGTCACCCTTCAAACTGGATACTGGACTACCTCACCAACTGACCACAGTACGTAAGGGCACGGGACTGTGTGTCTGACAAGGTGGTCAGTAGCACAGGGACCCCTCAGGGAACAGTCTTGACACCGTTCCTCTTCACCCTGTACACTGCGGTTAACTTTCATTTTTGTTCTATAGTTTAGTTTAAATCTTAAAACAAAGATATTTTTCTGTAATATCTAATACTGTCCTAGTATTCAAGCAGGAAATTAACAGCTAGTAAGACCAAAATGAATGAACCTGGTCTTTTTACTTTTTTTACCTGGTTTTAATACAAAGGTGCCACAAAGAAATCTTTTAGTGATGCTGCTATAGAACAAAAATACTTCTGTTTTTATTTATATAGAACAAGGATAAAATATTAACAATAGTGAAGTCTAGATTCCCGCCTCAGAGTTTACTATTAGATCAAAAAGCCACTATAAAACTTGTGGGTGTTTATTTGGACAAATAAAGACGTGACTCAAACATGGGTATTTTCAAAAAGTATTTGGAAACTGAAACTGGTTAGTGTTATCTTTTGTAATCTTTTTGTTTGTAAAATTCCTAAATTAAGATTAGATTTAAAGATTACATTTGCTTTTGTAACACATGTTTGTGAAAATATGGTACTTACTTGTCAGAAATAAGATATATAAGATATATATATAGCTTCTATAGAATATATGTGTGTGTGTGTGTGTGTGTGTGTGTGTGTGAAGTCTGAAATATAGTTCCTGGGAAATCCCCAGACTCTCTTGTCTCAGTTATGCACTCTCAATAGAAAGGTCCATATATATATATATATATATATATATATATATATATATATATATATATATATATATATATATATATATATATATATATATCTGGAATATAAACCACTGGATAAAAAATATAGAACCAATCCCAGTAATTAAAAGTCAGATAAAGCAGGACCTAACCCTATTATTAAAGGTGCTGAGATCAAGTAACCTCTATCAGGAAGAGCATTCCAGACATAACAGGAAAAGTTTTTCTCACCACTCTCAAGCTGGGGAACAGGTATGACCAGCTTATACCACTTGGATGTCCCGAGGGCAGAACTTCACTTCCACTATCAGATCAGTAAGCCACAAAGTGACATAACCATGAAGGCATTTCAAATCTATTTCTAAATGGCGCTGCTAACCAGGTCTGTTTGGGGGATAATGTGTAATGTGATCCTTCATTCTTGTGCAAGTCTCGCCTCAGCAATAGAAAACAAGCTCCTTATTTAACAGCATGCCTCGCATGTGGGCAAAAACAGTGATTGAAACACGAAAATCTGAGCCAAGCTAGACTGGTTCCGGAATATTTGCAGTGCTAAGTGGTGACTTTTTTAGCTCTCTGCATGTTGTGAGGGTGTGCCACTTTGGCTGGTAGGTGGGCAAAAAAGGCTTATTGTACGTGATGACATCAACCTGAAAAAGAAAAACATATGCGGCATGGCTGAAACGTAGCTGGACACATACACTCAAGAGACATGGAAGCATGGCTGTAGGGTCAGACAGGTACAGCAGTCTGGGTGCAGCATTTTTTTGATGATTAGTGACGATGCGTGTGTTATATGTTTAGCAGTGCATGTGTAAATACTGATATCCGCACGTCTCTTTAGCCCCTTTCTCATGACTGCTTTCCATTCCATTACTTCTTGTATTGTGGTGTTTGTCTTTTTTAAGAACCGTTGGTATAAGTCTATATGCTTATCTGGTCTGTTTCGTATGCTACATGTCATACCTGTGTGCTCATCACAACAGCATATTTGGTGAAGTAAAGTGATTCAGATTCCGCATCAGTGATGTTGAAGGTCTGGACTATGGTGGTCAGTGCATTGTTCTAAGAATACCAGCGGCTTGATTTTCTCCTTTAAATTAAAGGTGCTAGTATGAAGCCCTGTTAATCTGAGAGGGACAGTTTTGGTGGTCTAATAGGTCTTGCATGGATATCAGGAGTCTCATTTTCTCAGCTGTTTTGATTCATTTACTGGCTCTGACTTACTTTCTCCTCCCTTATGGAGCTGGATTATTTCATATCTTATCCCCCAAATATTTCTCCTGAAAGAAAATTAGAGCTCACAGTTTTTCCACAACTGCTGTTTGCATTGCCTGATTATAATTGTGGAAATCCTTTCATTCTCTTCTCAGTCCGTCTCTCTAATGAAGCCATGTGTAAACCCTCTGAATTTAACACATAACACAAAGGGGTTAAATGTGTGATTTAGCGGCATCTAGCGCTGAGCAGGACATTTCCCCCTCCTCCTGCTTTTTCCCCTCTGTCTCGGGTGAGGCACACTGTGCTGTTTCTCCCTCGTGGATGAATGGAGTTAGATCAAAGCCAAAATGTATCATATTCATAAAACTGGATTTAAAGAACATCAGCTGTTGAATGTCTTTTGGCTCTTTTGTTACAGTGCTTCCAAAATCATCTGTACAGTGTGCCATGAAATCTGTATCTTACTAGTAAACTCTGAACTGTAGATGTATTACAGTTTATGAACATAATAATAAAACAGATTTATACTTTACCCATGATCTTTGTAAAAAGGTTAATTCACAATAACTTGCTTGTGTTTGCATCTCAATCTACTAAGTGCAGACTAAGCATTACAGCACTCCTATAACTGGAGTTGAACAGCGTGTGGCAGCAGTTTTGAAAAATTGAAAGCAGTTCCGTCTCAGGAAAACGTGTGCCTTTATCCGTATAACAATGATTCATCATTTACATGTTATATAGTTTTACATAAAATCTCTATAATAAAAACACTAACTTTGATATCACTCAGGAGAGCCCTCTAGCGTCTGACCCACCCAGAAAAAGGAGAGGAAAAGTCTTTTGTTGTGAGGAGAGTCAGAAATCATGAGCCAGAAGTGACCATAGCTGCCAGTTTCATAAACTCATTTGGGCTCTACAATTACGATTTAGAGAGAGGTGCAACCACACTGTGAGACACCAACACCTGCGAGTTAATGTGAATAAACATTTCACACAAGGATCATGGGTAAGGTCACAAATGATAATAAATCTTCATTTTACAGTCTACATGTAAGATACTGATTTCATGGCACACTGTATGACTGTGATTCTGGGAGCAGTGCAACAAAACTGTCATGTTTGCATGTAGCACACTGAACCGCAAACACAAGCTGTACAAGCTGTACAAGCTGTACAAGAAAATGCCTCTTTTGACAATTTTTATATTGCACTTTCATAGAAATTCCTTTCAAAACCTTCTGTACACCTTTAAACCACAACTTATTATGCATTTTAACTTGAACACCATATGGAAGAAGTCAAAACATGCTAAAAAAGGATTGTACATAGTAAAATACATAAACCAGAGCTATTCAGGGAGTTATAGCGTACAGCTTTTACTACAACTTGGTTTCTCAGTTTCACAAAACAACACACACAATCAAACAACACATACCTTTACAAGCAAAATACGCCTTAGAGAAGAGCTTGAAAGCAATCTGAGCAGTTGGAAGAGAGGGAGGGGTCGCATCTTAGGGCTCGGGGAAGCAGGATGGTCTTATTGATGTATTAGGTGCCATACTAGTTGTGGACATTCAGTGAGCAGTGATTCTCTCCATGAGTCATCCTGTTAGTGCCAGTGTAAAGGGTTAAACATGCAAAAATTAATGTGTTGATGAAGGGTTAAACTCCACTTTCATTACTATCAAGAATATTTATTTAAGCATGGGGTGGATTATCACAGGACCCCATTAGGAACCTCTACCCAACGCCATACTGAGAGACCGAACTTGTATGTGTAGCTCAATAAGTATGGTCCATATCAGTATAGATTTATCATCTATTGTTCCTGGTAACCTTCATCTTCCTTCCCAATAGTCCTGCAATCCCACACCTCCTTCTGGGTGCAGCTATTCTTTTGGTGAGTAGTGTATATCATCATCTTAAAATAACACCTCCTTCTGGGTGCAGCTATTCTTTTGGTGAGTAGTGTATATCATCATCTTAAAATAACAGGGCATTTATGTGCTGTATGACAAAATACACACAACACCAGACTGGAAACACTTTTCGCTGTATAGATATGGGCTCATTTTTTGGCCACAGAAATTAACTTCAAGGTTTTAGGTTTAGCACTTTAACTTTTCTCACCTTCCACTCCCTCTCTCTCTCTCTCTCTCTCTCTCTCTCTCTCTCTCTCTCTTTCTTTTTACAACCCTTCCCTTTGTGAAGTTAATTAGCAGCATGGCAAATAAATGTCAGGGGCTAATTAACAGTCACTGATTCGCTTGTTTAGTTAAATCATTAAAATGAGCTCACAACCTCCATGAATATGATAAACTTACTCATCTCTCGCTTAGTAAACAGAACAAAAACATTTGGATGGTTTTAGATTCCTGTAGGTCTACAATGAAACACTCAGAGCAGTTTCATGCAATTATGCATTCAGCATTTATTTCAAATATTTAATCTCATATCCCGCTGAATGATTCCACCTGACCTTGCTGTCATCACATTTTACTGGGTGCATAAAGCTACACTGCATGACTTCAGTAAATTTGGGGAATCTGTGAAAATGAGTTACTGCCCAAAACAGGTGGAAGAACATTTTGAAGCGAGGGTTGTGCTGCGGTCCAGATCAAAGTGCAGATTAATCTGATGGTGGGACATTTGGCTTAGTGATGCAGTTTTCTGGAGTCAACTTCGAATCTCAACTCCTGCCGCTTGTCATGCTTCCGCTTCCCAGAGTGCATCATCCGATGACACCACACCCACATGTCCCCAGCCATCCAATCAGCACTGCTGTAGGTCACCTGAGTTTTAGCCCAGCTGCATCTGCTTAGCCTCAATATATATACCCCTCTCAAACACTTTCTCATTATGAAGCTTTGCCAAACCAGGTTTGCATTTCTGAGCGTTTCTCCTCTGTTTATTCTGACTCTGGCTTTTTGACTCTCTTTGGCTTTGACCTCCTCTTTTGCTTATCCCTTGTTGAATTTTCTCTTGATCTACCTTGTGGCTATCGACCATTTTCTTGTTACCTTGACTATTCTTTTGCCTAGCCCTTCCACCTTGCTTGCCTCACTGCTTGTCTACTCTGGTTTTGACCTCTGCATGTTCTCTGATTTTAACCTTGTCTCTCCCTTTTATATTTTTCCGTGTTTTACTGCTGTGCTTGTTCACTCGTGTGCTTAATAAAGCCCATTTGACTTTTAACTCTGCACGCGTCAGTCCTGGTTCTTTGTTCCTGACACCGCTGGCATCAATGGAATCGACTCCACTAAATTTTAACCTTAACCTTTAACGATATGACAGAAATTCATCTTATTTCAAATAAACTGGAACGCAGAGTGTTGTACTAAGACAATGAGTGTCACCAGAATTCTTACGAAGGAACCATTTTCAAACTTCTTGTTCCACTTTAAGAGGTTGAAGTTGGCTTCATATTTGCCAGCTTCTTATTAGACGTTCCCGTCTACCTTAAGTGATGCAGTATTTACCTTAAAGGTGCGCTGGCTAGCTCTCAGTTTTAATGCTGCTGTAAGTGATGGTGTATAAAAACTGCTTTTCCTTTTGCCTTCTTCCTCTGCTTCCCAAAAAGCTGGTGAGCAAGAAGCTCCTTCGAACGCACTGTACAGAAATTACACTAAGCTGAGCCCTTTTCATAGATACACTTTTCTGAGTGAATCATCAAAGGTCTGACCAATTAACACAACTTCCAGTTTAACTTATGTGGAATAGGAAGGTGAGGATGTAACTGCAGCGCTATTTTAGGTGGAACGGAAATTTGATTTATTAATTATGGATGTGTTACCTGCTTCACTGCAGACAGTTAACTAATATTAGTGTTCACATGACAGCTGGGTACCACGCATGTACGTTGTGTATTGCTAAGCCTTCACTTAGATAACCATTAAGGCAATGTTAACTTAGTATACTTCTATTGGTTGGGTTTAAGAAATGAAACTGTGTAGTTCTCTGAGAAATGTCAACTGTAGTTTATCAAATTATTCTGGAAAAAACTGAAGCAACACCATTGGTGAATTAAACTGCTAACATTAGCAATACAGCTAATGTAATGAACTTAGAAGCAAAAAAAGACACTCTTAATCAAAGAAAAAGCTAAAATTAGCTATTTAGTAATATAATGTTAGATATACAGCCAAACAGTTCGCTTATTAAGAGTTTCCTAAACAGAGAATAAACTTCTAAACAGAGAAAAAAACACTGTTATGAATGAGGTTAAGGCTGAAACTGTTAGCTTATGATCTCGAGACCATGACCAGCGTCAAGTAGTACAAAACTAGCCATAGATTAGCGTATAGCTATTATCGGAGGTCAGAAATGTCCTTGCCAAAGGGGAGGCAAAAGATAATCAGTGTGCTAGTAGTAAGGTATCAGATGAGTTGCTCACTTTGCTGTGTTTCCTGCACTGCTTGTCACACATACCACTAATTTGTACATGACAACAGGTTTTGTGCTTCCACAGAAACAAGGGCAATTAGGTCATGAGTTTATTATTGTTGCTGGATTGCATGAACTCCTGGGCAGTGGGTGGGGAAGGATATGTCCCAACCAATGCTGAGACCAAACCTACACCCTTTGGGAATAGTTACTAAATCACTTTGGGTTTTTATTAACCTTTTATTATCAATTTTTAACAGGGGAGGGGAAGGGAAAAGCAAAGCCAGATGGTAACATACATTGATAAGAATACACAGATCAAGAATACAAGAAAAATGATAAAAATAAACAGCCAAACAAGGGATAATGACCAAGCTTCGATCTAAAGGACACACTTGTGTGTCAGCTCCTTTACTGCACAGCATTTCCTTTATCATACTTTATATAAAAATCAATTCCAGAGAACTTTCTATATGTTTGATTTATTCTATCATTCTGAACTAAATATATCAGCTGTATCAAACACTGTATGAATAAATGGACACAACAAAAAAAAAAGTTTCCCCACATACATGATTTTTAAATATGTTGAATATTGTTGAGTTGAATATGATCATTCCACCTTTCTTTAAAACAGCTTTAACCTATAAGAGCCCAGAGCCGGTTCCCCTTAAGGAGAAATAATGAAGAGTCAGTTATAAGATCATAAAAGATCAGTCTTATTGTGACAAAGAGGTCACATGGGGTCTTCTGTAAGTATTATAGAGTCATAATACTGGTAGCATATGTCACAACAGCAACAATTTAATAACTGGTATTCCATCATGGTGTTCTAGAAATGGCATCAGAATGGGTATATGTAATATAGAATATGGGTATATGTAATATAGGGTATGTGTAGTTATAGAATATGGGTGTATGTAATATAGAATATGGGTATATGTAATATAGAATATAAGTATATGTAATATAGAATATGGGTATGTGTAATATAGAATATGGGTATGTGTAATATAGAATATGGGTGTATGTAATATAGAATATGGGTATGTGTAATATAGAATATGGGTATATGTAATATAGAATATGGGTATATGAACATTAGAGCTCTTAAATGGGTTGAAACCTTATCGGTACAAAAACAAGACTTTAAAATTAACTGGTTTTGTCTCTGGGTTATGTAAATTATTATAGAAACTTTTGCTTACTGAATAAAAATCACAAGTACTGGTGCACAACGAAGGCTTGCTGTCTCCATCAGGGAGTGGTCTTACGGAGGTTTCTCACTTTCAGAGTGAAGTTGCTGGGAAGTCCCAATCTGAAGAGCTCATCATGTAGCTGAAAACAAAAGCTCTCTTACATTAAACCCGCTTTATTTTAATAAACTCTCATGTAAAGACAGATGTTTATCACAATAACATACAAATCGGAAATGTGGGAAACAAAACCACATGTCTGCAAAAGGATGACGGTTGAGATAAAAGGAAAAAAACACTTTATTTTAAATGAAACAACAAAATTTTTTTGAAATAAACTTTGAGACATTTTTTTGGCGATTCATCATGAAAGTTACACACAATGGAACCGGCTATGTTCTCAAATGATGTCGAAAAACTGGAAAACAACTAAAATGGAGATGGAGAGGTGTTTTCAGATAGCAGTGGTTTACTAAAACGTACTGTGTGTTTATTAGACTGTTCCCTGATGATCTGTACAGTTATTGGCTCTTTGTTAGATCAGGCTGATATGGGGAGCAGGTTATCAGTTTAGATAAA
Organism: Prochilodus magdalenae; assembly: GCA_024036415.1. Classification (NCBI taxonomy): domain Eukaryota; kingdom Metazoa; phylum Chordata; class Actinopteri; order Characiformes; family Prochilodontidae; genus Prochilodus; species Prochilodus magdalenae. Next base: position 56,487 of record JAMWET010002498.1, read on the forward strand.
GACAGTGTAGTAAGTAAAGCTACTCACCTGCATTAAAACCAATCCTTTAATCTGAGATGCAGACAGATTCTGCTGAACTTCGACTTTCACTCTCAGTCCCACAACAGGACCTGTAACAAACAAGAATACAAGAAAAGGAAAAAAGGTTGTTGTCCCTTATGAAACGATAATATATGGCAACGTATTGAAAAATATAGTGCAATATATTAAATAATATAATGTCATATATGTCATAACAAGTGCATATATTTTGCATATATTTATATAGTGATAAATATATTACAATATATTGTATAATACATAAGGAATTGCCGCTTTTCATATATTGTATGTATGGTAGTATAATATATATTTACTTATATATTGTAATATATTTCATTTTATATGTAATAGACATCATATGTATTTCTCCATATGTGTTTGCATATATGATAATATATATAGATTTATATATGTGAGAATATTTTCATACATACATGTGGTAATATATGTATATATTCTCACATATATAAAAATATATATATTATCATATATGCACTGTCAGGAGTGCTGTGAGATTGTAAAAATCTAAAAATTGTTCTAAATGAAGTAAACCACTGTTTTACAAGCTGCGTTGATGTATCCTTTATAATATACAAGTCCAAGACTTTCACTTTAAATACAGTTCATAAACTCAAAACGGAGAAACTCACCACTGTAGCACACGAATGGGAAAGTGGCTAAACAGTCCTCATCTGTCCAGTAGCCAAAACGGTCCACAGCTGTGCAGTGTTGATTTAAGTATTGACCAGATATGTACACACCATTATCAGGTTCTGGGTATGTATTTTCAATCATTGGTTTCCAGTATGTGAAAGTGGAGTTGCTCTGGTCTGACCACAGTCGGTTTCTATACAGACCAATCCAAACTGAGTAGCCTTGTGAAACACTCAGTATTTGCTGGAGCTCAGTCTGGTTCCTCACACTGGCCAGGTCTGTGTAATGCTGTCTACAGAAACTCTGAGCCTCTGTCCAAGACCTCCCACTAGAAACCCACACATATGTGCTGTTCGTACCTAAAGGAGAGAGCAGTGGAACATACATATCTTTATTTACAGTCACTAAATAGAACAATAATCTGATAGATAATCTGGTTTATTTACACTTCTCCAAAAACTCTCCCAGACCACTGAAACGATCTGTAACAAACACAGGAGGCTACAGCTGCTAATGTACCGAACACAGCGCACAACTCTTCACTATCTGAAGCAACGGTCAAATTTCTGTTTCTCACAGTTTGAAGTTTTCACACTCTCCCTGTGCGTGTGAAGTAAGCAAGGACATGCCTTATCTGTACCTGACTGACCCAACAGCCACGATTATGATTATTATAAAGACGTACAAATGCAATAATTATTTTCTGAAGAATGAGGCATTTAATCAGAGTCACAAAAACTGAGTCGTTGCTTACTACACTGTACTTAGTTTAACGATTTTCACAGGTGGTTGTTCACATTGGCTCTCTGGGTCACCTAATACTTTAAAATACCAGAATTTGAGTTTTTCTATAAACATAAAGGTATAATATTCTATGTGGTTTTAAAGGGAAGATCTTCTGCCATTAGGAAAATATCACAGGAAACAATATCTGCCACTCCCGTAGACACCAATCCTGCAAGCGTGTGACTTAAGTTTCAGTTGGTGCTATAACCACAAATAGCAGGGGTCAGTAGTTAAAGTCATGAAAGTCCAGCACAGGATGGCTATTCTGCTCAAACATATATTAGTTAGCTTCTGGCATTTCTGGGTGTATTTGAGCAGGCAAATCATCTGAACTGAAATAGATTTCCCTGCTTTAATAAATTCAATAAGCATAAGAAAAATACATGTTTAGAAAATGTGCACAATTCTGAACACAAACCTGGGGGCAAAACCAAAACATTCAACTAATGGTCTTAACCACCGTTCATTCATTAAATATATATACAATAATATAGTCTGGGATAATTTCCCCTTATTATTATCCCCTACTTCTTTAAATGTTAAGGTCATGCGAGTAAACCTACAGACAACCGTCCACTCAGCACTGATGACATTAAACTGCTAATGTTGCCACGCTATTTTGTGTTTAATTCTCTGCTGAATATTCTTTATAGGGTTTAAATCTGGACCAGACCAGTAACCATTCAGTAAAACATTCATATTTTGGGTTTGGCCCTTAATTTGCCAGAAATGTATATTATAGTGAATTTGTTGGTTCCATTTCTGTCTGAAATGGATTCATGATATAATCAACACTTTCAGCAGAAGGAAAGTAGGATGTAGTTTTTTTTTTTAGTTTAATCAGATTTTTTCTTACCATCATAACAGACGAATGGGTTCCAATATTGACAATTGTGATCAAACCATGTTCCATCAAACTGCAGGTAGGCACACAGCTCCTTTCCATCGTAGTTATCTGGTTGATGGCGCCACCCTCTGAACTCTCTCTCTCCCTCCTTGTAGAAACTGTCATCTTTCAGAGACCATCTCCAGCTGTCCAGATCATCATACAGTCCAATCCAGGCTAAACCAGAGTAGCTGCTGTTTACTGTGTTAATGAGTCTGTTCATTTCCTCCATGTTATCAATGGTGGCCAGGTCAGTGTAATTCTCTCTGCAGTATCTCTGAGCTTCGGTCCAGCTCTTACTCTCATTAACAAAGTGACACTGACGGGATGACATTGCTAGGGAAGCAGTAGAACTGTCAGAAATTATGCCGTTTTATTTTGAAAAGTTTATAAATGAGTTTTTAAATTGTTTCAGTCAAAAGAGATTATAAGTAGTAATTGAGTAAAGTGGGTTTCAAAAATGTTATACACATTTTAAACCTGATAAACAGAAATGTACTCACTGCTGTAGCAGAGGAAAGGCAGAGTGTAATTGCAGTGTTCATCTGTCCACTTTCCAGAGGCACTGAATGACACAGCTGTACAGTATTCACGCTGTCCAGCATTATCTGGCTGTCCTGATTTCCAGTAGCTGAAAGAGGAGTTGCTCTGATCTGACCAGGACCTGGTTCTGTACAGGCCGATCCATGCAGCATTATAACCATAATAATTCAAAACTGATCTTAACTTCTGGTTCTCAGTTTTGTTCCTCACACTGGCCAGGTCTGTATAATGTTCTCTGCAGTATCTCTGAGCTTCAGTCCAGTTCATGTACTGATGGACAACAGTATATATTGAACTGGCATTCGCTCTTCCTAAGAGAAACAAATATGATATATGATATTAGACAGTAAATTTAAATATATTTTTAAGGGCTGTTTTTAGATAATCATAGTTTACCAGCTGTACTCACCATCATAGCAAATGAATGGGTACCAATTAGAGCAATAGGTTTCACTCCATGTGGCGTAAGACTGTAAAAACAGCACACACATACTGTTTCCTCCAGAGTTAACAGGTTTCTGTATATACCAGTTTCTGAAGGTCGTCACATTCTCCTTGTACAAACTCTCATCATCCAGAGACCATCTCCAGCTGTCCAGATCATCATACAGGCCAATCCAGGCTAAACCAGAGTAGCTGCTGTTTACTGTGTTAATGAGTCTGTTCATTTCCTCCATGTTATCAATGGTGGCCAGGTCAGTGTAATTCTCTCTGCAGTATCTCTGAGCCTCAGTCCAGCTCTTACTCTCATTAACAAAGTGATACTGATGAGGGCCACACGACATCCCTGCGCAGAACTCTTTATTTAATAGAGAAATAGAGACATTATGACATCATCTTTCATAGATCAAAGTAAAAGATTGTAAGTTTTATTTCTTATTCTAGATCATAAGCTTCATGTAAAAGTATCAATGAAATTAACTGCATTTTTGACCATTAGAGGAAAAATCTAAACCAAGCCAGATTTATAGTAAGTAAACAGCTTCCATGCTTACATTGCAGAACCACACATCAACCATAAGACCCATTTAGAAACCTTCCTTATTGAAAGAGAATTTAATATTTTGGATGCTTTGCAACAAAAAGTCCATGTTTTCACTAAAGAAAGCAAACGGTTTCTCAGGTGGTATTTAATTGAACTAATAAAAAGAAAAAATAAACTCACTGCTGTAGCAGATGAACGGGAACGTGGCTAAGCAGTTCTCATCTGTCCACAGGCCTGAATCACTGAATGATACAGCAGTACAGTGCTGATTTCCAGACTCTCTATAAGTACTTGCACCATTATCAGGTTGTTCAGGTGAGTATGGGATATATGGTCTCCAGTTCTCATATGTAGAACGGTGCTGGTCTGACCAGAGTCTGGTCCTGTACAGACCAATCCAAACACCATAGCCACGTGTAATGTTGAGTATTCTCTGATTCTCAGTTAAGTTCCTCACACTGGCCAGGTCTGTGTAAAACTGCCTGCAGTAGCGCTGAGCATCTGCCCAAGTCATGTACTGATATACCCAGATGTAGTTGTTGGTTCCATTTGTGTCTGAAACAGATTGATGACAATCAGCACGTTCAAAAGGAGAGAATTCAGAAATGTTCAGGTTAGGTTAATTTGAGGTTTTCTCACCATCATAACAGACAAACATCTTTGAATATTGACAGCTTTGATCAAACCATGTTCCATCAGACTGCAGGTAGACACACAGCTCCTTTCCATCGTAGTTGTCTGGTTGATGGCGCCACCCTCTGAAATCTCTCCCCCCCTCCTTGTAGAAGCTCTCATCATCCAGAGACCATCTCCAGCTGTCCAGATCATCATACAGTCCAATCCAGGCTAAACCAGAGTAGCTGCTGTTTACTGTGTTAATGAGTCTGTTCATTTCCTCCATGTTATCAATGGTGGCCAGGTCAGTGTAATTCTCTCTGCAGTATCTCTGAGCTTCAGTCCAGCTCTTACTCTCATTAACAAAGTGATAGTGACGAGAGAATGTAGGGGACACTGCTAGAGAAACACAAAACCAATGACAGGAATGATGTTTACTGGCTGCCCTTCAAGTTACATGCCTACCTCACGCTTCATATTTGTTTTAACCCCAGGTCTGTTTAGTGTTCTATATCGAGTTTTGTTTCGGTTGTTGTGTCTGTGCCCAGTACTGTTTAGATATCTGTCCCTTTTGTAGGCCCTTGTCCAGTACCACACCCACGATCATCTCTTGTCCAGTTCCCTATCAAGTCGTTAGCAGTTTAGTGGTGTGTTCCCAGCTCCTCCTGTGAGCCTGTGCCCTTGGTGTCCCATATTTCTTGTCGTTTTGGTTTGTTTCTTCTCCCTCTACCTCTCCCTCTCCTCCCTGTGTATTTATACCCCTTGTTGTTTACCTGGTTATTGCTCAGTGTTTTATTTTCTCTACCTGTTTTGGCTACATGTGAACTCTACCTCGGCATCTTTTCTGTTTCAAGGAAAATCTGGCTGACCCATTGTCGCTCTGTTTTCTCTCTGGCTGTATTTTCTCTTAGTTCTAATGACAGGGGTTCTAACTGCCGTCACTTTTTTAAATACACTGTAAATGAAGTCTTATATTATTGATCATTAATGAAATATTTACACCCCCCTGCTCGACCTTAACTTTTAACCCACCTATGATGTCCCTGGCTGTACATAATTTTTAATAATTTAGCTTAATTTCAGACATATGAGGAGCAATTTGGCATGGGTGTGTAATGTTACTCTGCTGCACTGCAGTCTTGTATTTGTGTTGCAGTACATTGTTTTGTGTTGTTCTGATGCACTACATTGTAGGGAAAACAGATAACAAACACACAAACAATTAGTTAATTAAACTGTTAAAACAGAATGTATTATTTTCTCTAAGGGAATGTACGTACCGCTGTAGCAGAGGAAAGGCAGAGTGTGATTGCAGTTTTCATCCCTCCATTGTCCAGAGTCATTAAATGACACAGCTGTACAGTATTCACTCTGTCCAGCATTATCTGGTTGTCCTGATTTCCAGTAGCTGAAAGAAGAGTTGCTCCGATCTGACCAGGACCTGGTTCTGTACAGGCCGATCCATGCCGCATTATAGTAGTAATAATTAACCTCTGATCTTAAATTCTGGTTCTCGGTGTCGTTCCTCACACTGGCCAGGTCTGTGTAATATTCTCTGCAGTATCTCTGAGCTTCAGTCCAGTTCATACTTTGAGAGACAAAAGTGTATCTTGTGCTGGCATTCGCTCTTCCTAAACAACAAACACATTTAATACATGATGATTTTCAAGAAAAAAAAAGTTATTGAAATTTAAAGCTGCTGTTGGAGATAAATTACAGTTGTGCTCACCGTCAAAGCAAATGAATGGGAATGCGGAAGAACAAGAGGCAGTCCACCATACTGCATTATAACTGTAGAAGTACACACACAGAGAGTTTCCACCCCAGTTCTGAGGTTTCTGTATATACCAGTTTCTAAAGTTTCTCTCATTCCCCTTGTAGAAGTTATCATCATCCAGAGACCATCTCCAGCTGTTCAGATCATCATACAGGCCAATCCAGGTTGATCTGCTGTTCTTGATGCCTTCTATGTTTTTAATTGCTCGTGTGTCTTCACTGTTATCAATGCTGGCCAGGTCAGCATAATGTGCTCTGCAGTATCTCTGAGCTTCAGCCCAGGTCTTACTCTCATTCACAAAGTGATACTGACGAGCAAGACAAGTGCTGAGGGAGCAGAGCCCTGTTTAAGAGAGTTAGTACTGTATGAACACAGTGTGAAATACATTGTTCAATACAAACTAATCATGTATGTTTAGTCTGACACGCATGTCATGTACAAAGTTAAAATATGAGACAGTAAGAAGATGACTGACCTAAAATCAGCCCGAGCTGAAACATGGCTCTGGAAAACAATACAGACAGATTACTGGTGAGTATAAACACTGCAGATTAGAGTTCCATATAAACAGTGAGTGAACATTTTGGAACTTCAGCATTGATTACTGATAAAACGTGGTCTGATCGTATCCAAGTCTCAATCATATACAAACACCATCTAATCTAATAATCTAAACAATCTTAAAAGATTTACAATCTAATAAGATTTGGTCCAAACTTCCAACATTCCAGTTGATTTTTCAAAATGTCCCAATATCAAATTACTGAAATGTAAGGAAGTCATTCAGAGTGTTCCGGTGGGAATGGTACATTACTTCCCATTAAACCAGCTCAGAGTGGTGGTGATAGGAACCAGGCGTCGCAATATCTACAACACAAAAGTAGTCATTTATATGTACTGCCCAAATCCTACAGAGCCACTCTCCATGGCCAGAGTGAAAAATCTGTACATGTTAAATTGAGGTTTTTTTTTATTTTTTATTTAAGTGCATTTATCACTGCGGTGGTCTTATTGCTCAATAATTTTGATAGGTGGGGCTGTGTATGTTGTCATCTTTGTGCCACCAGAAGATTTTGCAAAAAATCCTTTGACAGGATAACTTAGTCTTTCCGCACGTTCAGGAGGTCAGCTGACTCCATTTTATTGTCACAATGTTGCTGAGGCTTGACCTGACCAACTAAACCAATTCCAGATAATACTGCCTCCACTGCTTTATGAGCTTCCTGATGCACAAGTCAGACATGGCCATTGCTTCAGAGTCCAGTCTTTATTTTCCTAGCAAACTGAAGCCTGTACTTCCCCTTACTGGCCTCACTAACAAGTGGTTTTCTGTTTAGTCCCAGTTCTATGACTGCTTGTTACATTGTACGTCTGAAATTGCTCTTATCGTCACAGCCAAGACTTTTACTATTCATTTTTCCAAATTTTTTCCATTATCCATTTTACAGTCATTCAAGAATTTTTCCCAACCACATTTTTCAAAAAGTTGATGGTTCACTGCTGTCCTTCTAGGTTTACATTTGTTAGACAGTTTTAACCCAAATCTAGTCATGTCAGTCTATGTTGTTTTTTTCCCCTAAAACTTGTGTAGAAATGCAAGTCACACCCCAGCACAACCATCTTCCATTGTTCCTGCTCCCAATCAGCACATCAGTCATCAAACGTGTGAAACCCACAATAAAGTCTGTCAAGATTTGGTTGGAAAGTGCTGGTGTCAGCTCCAATTGTAGAAGACTGAAGAGTGTTGGCTGCCCAGGTCACCCCAGACCCGGGGATTAACATCTAAATCACATCAACAGACACATTAATAAAATCTTTCCCAAATCAGAACCTTTGGGGAATTAAGAGGTTCATTTCCTGCTCAAAAGGGGGAGGTGAAGTAACACCAGGCCTTCTGGATGCATGATGCATGGTGCATCTTGGTGCTGATCACCATGCCTCCACCCAGATTTGTTGGTTGTTTCCATCAAGACAAAAGTGGGACTAGTTACTGAACATGACCTGCTGCCATTCCGATTCACTCCATGACAGTCTGGCATGACACCATTGCAGTCTTTGGTGATGTTGACGTGATGTTAAGAGCAGTTAAGATGGCAGGTGTCTTATCGTTGTGCATTCTTGTGCTGTCGGGTTAGTCAGGTACAGTAAGATAAGGCCTGTCCTCGTTTACGTCACATGCGCAGGCGAAATTTGAATCATTTGCATGTCTCATGCTGTCAAACTAACCCAGCAAGTTTCATTTCTGTCAGCTGATTCTTTCTGGGTGCAGCTATTTGTGCAGCTATTCTCTTGATGATGAGTGTACATCTCGTAACATTTGCATATATGTCATATAACATAACAAGTTTATAATTGTATCGCTCCTATCTTCATAACTGTAACGTTTAGTCGTAAGATACGATATCATTTGCTATGGTACTATGGTTGCTATGATTACGAATCTGTAAACAATATTGTTTTCTGTTTTTCTGGTTAGACGCTAACTGCATTTCACTGGCTTTGTACCTGTACTGCACCATGACAATAAAGTTTGACTTAATCTGATGTAATTATAGAGGAACAGAACACCTCGTATTTCTTTACCATGGTGAAAACAGGAACCAGCGTCACAATGTGTACAGCACGAACTAAGCCAGTTCTATTTACTGTCTAAATCCACCCATGAATCTATAAGCCTGAGCTTTTATATACACAGTTGGTAATTACAAAATAGCTTCTTTGGGAGCTGCTTTAACCTACAACACCCTTCATGCACCTCTCTGGCATGAATAAAAAATACATCGTAGGCCAAAGTCTCAAAACCATGGTAAGCAATGCCTCAGGCTGCAGAAAATGTGTTCCTAACCATGTTCCAAGATCTGAGAGGTGACTTTAAGAAGCGTTAAAGTCTTCAGTGGGCTAGAATCTACAGAAATATACAGAATAAGACTAAAACTGTTGGAAGTGCCCATTACCTGGTTAACATCCTTTTAAAATAAACAGTGCGAAATCCAACAAATAGGCTACTTTATTCAAGGTGTTACATCCATTCCAAACACTTCATACCTCCCCCTGAGCTGCTCCACCTGTACAGTGTTGTATGATCATCTTAAATCTTCTACTGAAAGCATTTACCTCAGGTTTCTGACCTCCCCTCTTCTCCTCCTCTCTGCTTTCTGTCCGTTTGCCAGTCTAAGCGTTAATAAGAATGCTCAGCGGTGGGAGGAGACTGGTAGGAAGTAGTGTGGTCACTTCTGGGAATCAGTAAGAATCCAGTACCTTTCACAGTAAAGATACAGTGTGAGAAAAGAGTAGAAGAACCAAAAGCCTGATCCAGTAAAAATCACTTCATTCAGGACCAATACTTTTCAAAACATGTAGAAACATAATAATATTTCAAACCAAAATACAGTAAAACAGAAGTTACAGTAAGGAACTGCAATACTGGCAAGAAGTTTGAGATCATGAATGATTTTTCCTACTTTTTTTAAAACTTAATTTAATTGAATTCTTTATTATTGCTTCATTTTTAATAGTGTTTATCAGTTATTTAGCAGGACAAATGCCATGCTCTAAATATAAAATATATTTACTCTTTCTTTACCCATAATGATATACAGTGTGTGTGTATATATATATATATATATATATATATGACCAGGAAATGTTCTATAGAAATGTTCATGCTGTTGTTCATTTGCAATGTGTGCAGCATGTCTCTCTCTCTCTCTCTCTCTCTCTCTCTCTTTCTGTCTCTCTCTATCTCTGTCTCTCTCTATCTCTGTCTCTGTCTCTCTCTCTCTCTCTCTCTCTCTCTCTCTTTCTGTCTCTCTCTGTCTCGCTCTCTCTCTCTCTCTCTCTTTCTGTCTCTCTCTATCTCTGTCTCGCTCTCTCGCTCTCTCTCTCTCTCTCTCTCTTGTTGTGTGCATTGTGTAAGAATAAGCTCTATCTTTGTTTATCAAACAGTGCTGGATTAATTATGAAGGAAAAGTACACTGCCAGCCAACCTAGCAATATAACTAAAGAAAAACGAAATAATACCTATTTAGCAAGCTAGCGTTAGCTATACATCTAAAGCCACTATGTGGCAGTGGTAGCCAGTGTGGAGTCTGCCCTTCAGGTGTCCTGATTAAATGTGGCGTCTTGTCTAACTGTCCTACTGTAGTGAATATTTACAGGTGGAGCTCTACATAAAACTGTCAACAGGATGTTCTGATAGTCAGCCAAAGCTGAAATCAGCTGCTTATTCTGCAGCATTCTTGTTTAAATTTTCCATTTCTACCTTAAATGGCAAAGAAGCTACATGCTGGTGCCGCCAGCTGGTGCAGGAGTTGATGAAGGGACATAGATAACTAGAATAATGGAGGGCATATTGGAACCATAGGGATCAGATAGTTCATTGATGATGTGCTTTCGCCTGTATATTTGCAGGTGGAGATGCCAGTGGGGTTGCCAGTCTGAAGGTGAGTGAGATGTCACCCACATGAATGGGCTGTGGAAAATCTGCTGACACAAGCTGAAGGATATGAGTGGAGGACGTGAAAAGGTGGCCATAGGCAGGCAGGACAGCTGGAGGGGCTGTGGAGAGAGTGGATGTGGATTATATTGGCCAGATTGTGGTGGGGCAGAAGGGTGTGTGGCTGGGAAAGCTGGAAAGGAGGCATGATAAAGAAGGGGCCAGGCATAATAAAGGACTGGAATAATGATTGAGAATATAATAGGATGATAAATAATAATCTTTTTCATAAAGCGTATTAATCCCAGTGTAAGGAGTTTAGAGACGTATTTCATTTACTCATATTTTACTCTGTATTGGAAATCAATAATGTAATGAAGAGCGTATTTTTCTGTGTATCTGGGTGTCCTGAGAGTTCCTGTGCAAGGCTGGAGGTAATAAGTGGTCCCTGTAGATAATGTACGGCCTTCTGACTCTTCTGAGCAAATGTCTTGTGGGGCATCAACAGGAATTGATGTATAGTGAGGGTGATTAGAATAGCCAGGCTACCATTAACCAACTCAGGAACAGGAGAAAAAGATTAAAATTGTAGTGGTCATTTCATGAAATATATATGTATAATCAAATATATATACAGTATATTTACACACAAACATAGTGGAGTCACATTATTATGACCACTCATGAAGAAAGGCACTTTTTGATGGTATTCTCTGGGCCCACTCTTCCATGTGAAAGGAACTCTTAATATGCTACTGGCATCAAAAGTAGGAAGTGGTCATAATAATGTGACTCATCTATGTCACAGTAGCATCTGTGGGACCACCTTAATGGTCATATTGGTTCTATAGATCCTCCCCCAAGCTCCCGCTAGCAGCTGTTGGATGCACTACAGTTAGCATGGCTCCGGATACATGTGACAGCCTACCAAAACCTTAATGAGTCACTCCCAGCCTGGTCACAATAATGTGACTTGACTGTATATTTTCCCTTGAAATTATGTTCTATGCATGAACCAAAACCAGTGGGATTTTTATGGATGCTGTCACAGATTTCAAAAGGACCAGCAAATTTCCTAAAATGTTAGTGAATTCTAAAAACCCTTAAAGGTAGTAGGCATTGCAAAAGGGGGCATCAGGTTCTGAATAAAAGTCTGATAGTAACGGGCTTTACATGTGAAACTTCAGCCCTGAGCTCAACTGCTTTGGCACAATTAGCATATTCCAGGATCATTGGTTTACACACACTGGATTCATCTTATAAGTGTTTGATTACCTGATGGACTACAGCTACCACCAGCACAGTAAACACCACAATGGACCTCGTCAGAGCTCACATGGTAAGTGAGGAGATGATTGGTGCTGCACATGCCGTGTATTGATTGTAGTTCACCGATTACATAACTGACCACAGTTACTATGAGCAGTATGGCTTGACTCGACATTTAGTAGAAGGATATGCAGTTCACATACCCAATACCACAAATTGGGCCTTTGCGCCATTGAATGTATTTTCTGCATCCTCATTTAAAGTTACAGGGGTTGGACAATGAAACTGAAACACCTGGTTTCAGACCACAATCATTTATTAGTATGGTGTAGGGCCTCCTTTTGCGGCCAATACAGCGTCAGTTCGTCTTGGGAATGACATATACTGCGTCCTGCACAGTGGTCAGAGGGATTTTAAGCCATTCTTCTTGCAGGATAGTGGCCAGGTCACTACGTGATGCTGGTGGAGGTTCGTCCTTCTTGGTGGTATGCTGACATTACCCTGGATACCGTGGCTCTTGATACATCACAAAGACTTGCTGTCTTGGTCACAGATGCGCCAGCAAGACGTGCACCAACAGTTTGTCCTCTTTTGAACTCTGGTATGTCACCCATAATGTTGTGTGCATTGCAGTATTTTGAGCAGAACTGTGCTCTTACCTGCTAACTGAACCTTCACACTCTGCTCTTACTGGTGCAATGTGCAATTCATGAAGATTGGCCACCAGGCTGGTCCAATTTAGCCATGAGATCTCCCACACTAAAATGACAGGTGTTTTAGTTTCATTGTCCAACCCCTGTCCAACCCCTGTATATGCAGGACGATAACGAAACACCTTCTTTACCTCATCCAGTATTTGAAGCTTGTTTTCTGATCCAGTCTATTTTCCCAATGAATGAACATTCTGCATATGGCCCTGAAACCTGGATGGTATGTTATGGTCTGCATGTCAGGATATTTATTTATTAGAGTTAAACCTCATAGCATGCTGTATGTGTTAGGGTTGTTAGCCCTGAAAAGCTGTATGCCATTGTGTTAAATAGCTTGTTTCTTTAGCCAAACAGCAGTTCAGGACTAAGGATGGACATCAGAACGGCAAAACACCCCAGCGTCAAAGCCAGCAACCCCAACAACAGAGAACCTGAGCATAAACTTCATTTGCTAGCTTTGGATGTACAACACACAAATAGGGAGACTATAAGCCCTGGTGAAAAACTTGTATAAAGCCCAGCAAACGATCCGGATGACGCTGTTCCTCTGTTGTGGCTTGTGTAAGTCTTTGCTGGTTAACCAGCACTAACCAGCATGAACCAGCACACATTCTGTGCTGGTCTGGGGTCATTTTTTCAGCAGGGATTATTCTGAGGAAAGGTGAGACAGAACGTACCTGGTTTAATGTTGTGTGGGTGTGGCATTTTGGAGACAGTATTAGGTATAGTGCTGCATGGCGCTGTCCCTGGTACTGAATGGAGTGGAGGAGAGATAGATGGTGCTCATTAGTTTCAGCCGTGCACACTGTTCCTGGCTGTAAATAGAACTTTGGGCCCTAATTCAGTTTTTCCATCATAGCAGTTCCCAAAATGGAAATGACAAGAGGTGAAGTTTCAGAGAGGGAGCTGCATGATATGAGCAGAGGACAGAACACACAATAGTCTTTATGTCTACATATAGTGTTTGGTGTGGCGCAATGGATAACACCACTTGTCATTGAGCTCCCACACCATGTGGGAGACTGGGGTCTGATTCCTGGCCTGGGTGACTATACTGTGCTACACCAATAAGAGTCCTTGGGAAAGACTCCTAACACTACATTGGCCTACCTGTAATTTGATTAACCTTGTAAGTCTCCCTGGATAAGAGCGTCAGCTAAATGCCATAAATGTCTACATAGACTCACTTATGTATAGATTGTACAGATACCCATATATCTTAGAACCTTTCCTAGCTCTTTATTCTGTTTATTGTATCTTATTGTACTTTTACCTTAGTGTTATACTCATTAGCGGTCTGTGTTCCTGCTACATGCCATACCTGTGTGCTCTTTCCAAGACAAATTCCTAGTAAGTGTGACGTACCTGGCCAAACAAAAGATTCTGATTCAGTTTGGCTCTTACGTTTGACTGAATCACCCTGACCCTGTTGGCGATTATTTAGTTGATTTTTGCTCTCGCCCCTCAGTGGTCAAAACTGTTAATGAAAAGCCTGTTATTTTTAGGGCTTGTACATCTTTAATCTGAGTGCTCCGATTTCCTAAACCCTGCAACTCAACACTCATGTTTAATACTGGTTTCACCCCTGCTGTCACAAAAGGGTAGGTAGTCGAGGAAGCCGGACGTAAATGCAAGTGGTTGAATCAAACACAAAATAACTAAACAGAACCAAAGACAGAAGCAAACCAAAGGAACAGGAAACAGGAAGACAAACTAACAATCAAGGATCAAAACATATATCAAGAAACCAAACTAACATGGAACCAAACTATAATCAAACAAGAAACCAAAACACGAACATCCAACATGAAAACAAAACACCAAGCAAACACACAGGGGACAACAGGGAGTATAAATGAACACCGACTAACAAGCAACACCTGGGAAGGGGCGGGGCTACAAACACAGGACCTAGAGGGCGGAGACAGGAGGGGCACATGACCGAAACAAACAGACGCACATGGACAGGGACAGGCAGACAGATGTAACACCTGCACCCTGAAATATGCACTCATCATCAAAAGAATAGCTGCACAAATAATGGCACCCAGAAGGAATCGGCCGACAGAAATGGAACTTTGTGGGTGGGTTATGATCGTAAGACATGCAAAGGATTTAAGTTTCATGTGTTTGCTGTGCATGTGGTACAGCGCTGTAGACTCTCTTTAAATAAGCTCAGTATGAGTCAGTGACTGAAACGTAGCTGATAGCCTGTAATACCTCCACAAAGAATAACAGCAGTGATTGGATTTGTCATGGACTGGACAAGTTTCTGGATGTAGGCCACATCAATGTTCAGACACTCTTGCATTTAAGAATCATGCAACTGGGCCTCAATTGGGATTTTTACCACTGCTGGTAGACCTGTATGACTGACCAGACGCTTCCATACACCTGCAGGTTCAGCTACTTCCTTCACACTATGGTCTTTGGCATGCCCAAATGCACCCACTTTATTTAACCAATCATTAACATCTGCTTTGAAGCCATTTTCCACACAGGGAACAAGACAAGTTTCTGGATGTAGGCCGTATCATTGCTGAGCCACTATAGCATTAAAGAATTGGTCGGTTGGACCAGATTTGGTGGATGCCTTCCCTGGTGTTTTACTGGTTGTTCCAGACAGTTTTCAAGATCATTCAAATGTGGGGATTTTGCGGGTCACTCTAGATGTGTATTCTACTGAATATTCATCATGCCAGTCAGTCACATTTGCAGCCCTGTGAACACAGGAATTGTCATTTTGGAATACAGGGTTAGGAATGTTATGTTGCTTGGTAAGTTAATGAGCAAAAGGCAAAACCTGGTTGTCCAGCAGCTCGGTGTAGGCACTGTGGTTCAAATGTCCTGTCACTCAACCAAGGGGCCCATTTCCTCATAATCGAAATGCCTCCAGAACATCACAGAGGTGACTCATTGTTTGTCCGGGGAGCTTACTCGCTATTGTTTCTGACAGACCCCCTGCAGGAAACTAAAAGCTGTTTCTCGTTTTCCTGCTGAACAGGATCTAGAACGCCATGCTAATCTTACTCTAGTGTTTTGTTTCCCAGGTGGCCAAGGACAGGTGTGCTCCAAGAAGTCTGATTAATGCTCTGAAGAGAACCCTCTATCTCAGCCATTAGGGTGCCTTCTTTGAAATATGTTTACTGCAAACTTCTGGGTCTTGCTTTGTTCTGTTTTCTTGTCTTTTCCTCCATCTGTTCCATTTTCTCATCTCCGTGCCTGGTAATCAACTGTGCAGCTTACTTTCATACAATTCCACTGAGAACTCAGCACGCATGGAAGGGTTGCGAGGTTATTTTCTTTTTCTGTTCTTGATTATGGACACTCTTTACTTCTATAAAGGCTCTAGGTTTGAAGGCCTTCTTAATGAACCCTTGATTAGACCCAAATGAAAGAAATAGAGGGATGAAGGATGACTGTGTGTGATGTTAGAGACCGTGCAAATTGCACAGAGAACAACAGACTGGACTCCTAAGGACAGCAAACCAAAGTTGGCGTAATGAAGTACAACTAAGTGTCCTTGTCACTAATACGGGTACGGTTAAATTACTCACTGCTTCTGGTTCCGAGTCGAACGGCAGCATCACAATTTGACACTGTTTCTGAACTGCGCTACATGACTCATCTTAGCTGTGTACTCACAAGGACTGATCTGAGGACTGACTGAAACCTACACTCTCACACATACACAGCTCTACTTGCAGTATCCGGAACATTGCTGCTAACACTGTGCTTACTGTTCATTCTACCTCAGTAACTGCTGTGTGTATGTATGTTACCGCTCACAGATCACAGCATGTTAAACCTCTCTGATTCTTATTCTGCTACCTCATGTCTGAAAATGAGTGCCGTGTCGGATCTGCACTGTCCTGTTTAATTTATTCTATTTTTTATATTGTTTCTAGTCTTTAATTTTTGTTTGCACACTTATGTCTGCACTTTTGCACTTTGTACTCTATTGTTCCATGGTGCACCTTGTTCCTCTAGGAAACTGGGGCCCCCCAGGTCTGTGCTCTCAGTCCTTTGTTGTTCACCTTGCTGACTCACGAGCAGCAATACACAACTCGAACCACATCATCAAGTTTGTGAATGATACAACAGTAGCGGGTCTCATCTGCAAGAATGATAAGTCAGCATACAGAGAGGAAGTGCAACGGTTAACGGACTGGTGTAGAACCAACAACCTGTCTCTGAACGTAGACAAGACCAAAGAGATGGTTGTTGACTTCAGAAGGACAAGGCGTGACCACTCTCCACTACACATCGACGGCTCCACTGTGGAGATCATCAAGAGCACCAAGTTCCTTGGAGTTTAACTGGCAGAGGATCTCACCTGGTCCCTCAACACCAGCACCATAACGAAGAAAGCCCAGCAGCGTCTCTACTTCCTGGGGAAGGAACCATCGAGAGCATCCTGAGCAGCTTCATCACTGACTGGTTTGGGAACTGCACTGTATTGGATCGCAAGTCCCTTCAGCGAGTTGTGAGGATGGCTGAGAAGATCATCTGCGTCTCTCTTCCCACCATCACAGACATTTACACTACACGCTGCATCTGCAAAGCAACCAGCATTGTGGATGACCACACACATCCCCCTCACACACACGCTTCACCATCCTGCCGTCTGGACTGTGCAACAGCTTCTTTCCCCAAGCCTGAATAACTTCACACATTTCAGTGACTGAACTGAACACACACACACACAGTCTCATCTTTTAAATCTGTCTACACGTAAACTTAAGGAGTACAATGTTTGCATTTATACCAACATATGGACATAACTGCTGCTAAAAACAATGTTCATCTATTTAAAAAAAATGGTCATAACCACACATTAGTGCTCCCCCTACCAGTGGGCTATCTGCACTGTCCCCTCCCTGTCTTTACTACCAGTGGGCTATCTGCACTGTCCCCTCCCTGTCTTTACTACCAGTGGGCTATCTGCACTGTCTCCTCCCTGTCTTTACTACCAGTGGGCTATCTGCACTGTCCCCTCCCTGTCTTTACTACCAGTGGGCTATCTGCACTGTCCCATCCCTGTCTTTACTACCAGTGGGCTATCTGCACTGTCCCCTCCCTGTCTTTAATACCAGTGGGCTATCTGCACTGTCCCATCCCTGTCTTTACTACCAGTGGGCTATCTGCACTGTCCCCTCCCTGTATTTACTACCAGTGGGCTATCTGCACTGTCTCCTCCCTGTCTTTACTACCAGTGGGCTCCCTGCACTGTCTCCTCCCTGTATTTACTAGCAGTGGGCTATCTGCACTGTGCCCGCCCTGTCTTTACTACCAGTGGGCTATCTGCACTGTCCCCTCCCTGTCTTTACTACCAGTGGGCTATCTGCACTGTCCTCTCCCTGTCTTTACTACCAGTGGGCTATCTGCACTGTCCTCTCCCTGTCTTTACTACCAGTGGGCTATCTGCACTGTCCTCTCCCTGGCTTTACTACCAGTGGGCTATCTGCACTGTCCCCTCCCTGTCTTATCTACCAGTGGGCTATCTGCACTGTCCCCTCCCTGTCTTTACTACCAGTGGGCTATCTGTACTGTCCCCTCCCTGTCTTTACTACCAGTGGGCTATCTGCACTGTCCCCTCCCTGTCTTTACTACCAGTGGGCTATCTGCACTGTCCCCTCCCTGTCTTTACTACCAGTGGGCTATCTGCACTGTCCCCTCCCTGTCTTTACTACCAGTGGGCTATCTGTACTGTCCCCTCCCTGTCTTTACTACCAGTAGGCTATCTGCACTGTCCCCTCCCTGTCTTTACTACCAGTGGGCTATCTGCACTGTCCCCTCCCTGTCTTTACTACCAGTGGACTATCTGTACTGTCCCCTCCCTGTCTTTACTACCAGTGGACTATCTGTACTGTCCCCTCCCTGTCTTTACTACCAGTGGGCTATCTGCACTGTCCTCTCCCTGGCTTTACTACCAGTGGGCTATCTGCACTGTCCCCTCCCTGTCTTTACTACCAGTGGACTATCTGTACTGTCCCCTCCCTGTCTTTACTACCAGTGGACTATCTGTACTGTCCCCTCCCTGTCTTACTACCAGTGGGCTATCTGTACTGCCCCCTCCCTGTCTTTACTACCAGTGGGTTATCTGCACTGTCCCCTCCCTGTCTTTACTACCAGTGGGCTATCTGCACTGTCCCCTCCCTGTCTTTACTACCAGTGGGCTATCTGCACTGTCCCCTCCCTGTCTTTACTACCAGTGGGCTATCTGCACTGTCCCCTCCCTGTCTTTACTACCAGTGGACTATCTGCACTGTCCCCTCCCTGTCTTTACTACCAGTGGGCTATCTGCACTGTCCCCTCCCTGTCTTTACTACCAGTGGGCTATCTGCACTGTCCCCTCCCTGTCTTTACTACCAGTGGGCTATCTGTACTGTCCCCTCCCTGTCTTTACTACCAGTGGGCTATCTGTACTGTCCCCTCCCTGTCTTCACTACCAGTGGGCTATCTGTACTGTCCCCTCCCTGTCTTTACTACCAGTGGGCTATCTGCACTGTCCCTCCCTGTCTTATCTACCAGTGGGCTATCTGCACTCCCCTCCCTGTCTTTACTACCAGTGGGCTATCTGTACTGTCCCCTCCCTGTCTTCACTACCAGTGGGCTATCTGCACTGTCCCCTCCCTGTCTTTACTACCAGTAGGCTATCTGTACTGTCCCCTCCCTGTCTTACTACCAGTGGGCTATCTGCACTGTCCCCTCCCTGTCTTTACTACCAGTGGGCTATCTGCACCGTCCCCTCCCTGTCTTTACTACCAGTGGACTATCTGCACTGTCCCCTCCCTGTCTTTACTACCAGTGGGCTATATGCACTGTCCCCTCCCTGTATTTACTACCAGTGGGTTATCTGCACTGTCCCCTCCCTGTCTTTACTACCAGTGGGCTATCTGCACTGTCCCCTCCCTGTCTTTACTACCAGTGGGCTATCTGCACTGTCCCCTCCCTGTCTTCACTACCAGTAGGCTATCTGTACTGTCCCCTCCCTGTCTTTACTACCAGTAGGCTATATGCACTGTCCCCTCCCTGTCTTCACTACCAGTGGGCTATCTGCACTGTCCCCTCCCTGTATTTACTACCAGTGGGTTATCTGCACTGTCCCCTCCCTGTCTTTACTCCCATCGGGCTATCTGCACTGTCCCCTCCCTGTCTTTACTACCAGTAGGCTATATGCACTGTCCCCTCCCTGTCTTCACTACCAGTGGGCTATCTGCACTGTCCCCTCCCTGTCTTTACTACCAGTGGGCTATCTGCACCGTCCCCTCCCTGTCTTTACTACCAGTGGGCTATCTGCACTGTCCCCTCCCTGTCTTTACTACCAGTGGGCTATCTGCACTGTCCCCTCCCTGTCTTTACAACCAGTGGGCTATCTGCACTGTCCCCTCCCTGTCTTTACTACCAGTGGGCTACCTGCACTGTCCCCTCCCTGTCTTTACTACCAGTGGGCTATCTGCACTGTCCCCTCCCTGTCTTTACTACCAGTGGGCTATCTGCACTGTCCCCTCCCTGTCTTTACTACCAGTGGGCTATCTGCACTGTCCCCTCCCTGTCTTTACTCCCATCGGGCTATCTGTACTGTCCCCTCCCTGTCTTTACAACCAGTGGGCTATCTGCACTGTCCCCTCCCTGTCTTTACTACCAGTGGGCTATCTGCACTGTCCCCTCCCTGTCTTTACTACCAGTGGGCTATCTGTACTGTCCCCTCCCTGTCTTTACTACCAGTGGGCTATCTGCACTGTCCCCTCCCTGTCTTTACTCCCATCGGGCTATCTGTACTGTCCCCTCCCTGTCTTTACAACCAGTGGGCTATCTGCACTGTCCCCTCCCTGTCTTTACTACCAGTGGGCTATCTGCACTGTCCCCTCCCTGTCTTTACTACCAGTGGGCTATCTGTACTGTCCCCTCCCTGTCTTTACAACCAGTGGGCTATCTGCACTGTCCCCTCCCTGTCTTTACTACCAGTGGGCTATCTGCACTATCGTTTCACTGTGTACTGTACACCACTGTATATGGTTGAAATGACAATAAAAACTACTTGACTTGAACAGAATTTCACTCCACTGTGTACTTGTACATGAATGGAATGACAATAAAAGCCTCTTGACTTGACTACATACAAATCAAGCTATGGGGCCGGGTTTTGAAGGCATATTTAGCCATCTCCTGCACAAAATCAAGAAGCTCATGTAGTTGCTGCATTCTTAATAGCCTGGGGTTATGTGCCCAAGAATAACACATGTAATGTCTTCCTAGGAGACACATATTGTACATGCTATTATTAAAATCAGCAGCAGAAAATTCTGGCATGGCCACGCCAATAACTAATTTAAATGACTACAGATGGTTTGGGGCTTGAGAGTGCCTCGGAGGCAGGAGCATTTAATGCGTCTAAAGGCTAATACATACAAGTGTAAGGGGTTAAGAGTCTTATTCCATATTTACTCTGTATTGGTAATCGATAATGTAATCAAGTGCCGTCCTTTTGTATATCTGGGTGTCTCGAGAGTTTCTGTGCAAGGCTGGAAGAAATAGCAGTAAGAGAGAATTGCATATGTGGTGTGTACGCTAAGAACAACTGGTCCCCCTAGATAATACTCTGTAGATGGTGTACAATCTTGTGGCTCTTCTGACTCCGAATGGTTGAGGGTGGAAAGCCCTGGGTATAGCTGGAAGCCCCAGAACCGAGAGTGAGAGAGTATTAGCCTTCGGGTTAGTTTAGAGAAGGCCTGGAGACTTTGGAGATGCCGCTTTTGGAGAAGGCCTAAGGGCATAAGGGCGTAAACTTCACCTCCACCTCTGGCCAGGGCAACCGTGATGAGTACAACTCACACCTATCCCATTGGCTCCTGGCATCTGTGAAAACTGGATCTGTCTTTTCCTACTGACTCACCATCAGTGTGTGGCCATTCCTCCCAGGTTACCTTCCCCTATGTGTTCAGTTGTACCTGCAGTATATTGTCTTGAATTTGCCAGGCTTTAATTTTAAGGTTGTAACCTGGACATACGTTGCCAAAGAACGCCTTTCAATTTTTTTTTATTTCCTGTATATTAAATATCAATGACACATGACAGTTTTGCCTGGAAAATAAATACAGTAGTACATACAATGGTCATAGTATTGAGCATGGCCTTATGCTTTTACCTGCAGGCGCCTCTGCTTTATTTCTCTCCCAGAGTGCCACAAAACTCAGCTGTTCATGCTACATTAACGCAACCATTTGGGGTCATTCCTGCAGTGCCGAGGAGGCGAGAAAGCAGCACCAGGGGTTAATCTGATTTGCGAATCACTGAGTGGCCACTAAAGGGTGTGAAAGGGGACCAAAAGACCAAGTCTGCTACAACTCAGGCTTAGGTGGTGGATGAAATGGGGCGGTTATTTATCATCTAAGGCCTTATCTCTGTGTCTCTCCAAATGAGATGCTATCAGAGACGGCTTAATCTGGTGTCCAGTCGTGCTGTTTAACGCCCTTGGGAGGAGAGAGCTCCATCGCCTGTCAGGACTCATTGTTCCAGTAGAGGAGACAAGGTGAGGCCACATTCATGAGGTGGAAAAAGAGAGATAGAGAGAGTGCAGGGAAAAATGGAAAGGAACTAAAGGGTAGAAGGGCCAGAGAGAGGAGTGCCAAGATAAATTTAGGGTTTAAAAGGAAAGGGCGAGAAGAAAGAAAAAAAAGAAATGACAGAAAGACTGAGCCGGGATGAGAGCAGCACGTAGTAAATGAGTCAGCGTCAGAGGGGGTGTTTTATGGATAAGACAAAGCCCCTAAGGGCTGCTACAGGCCGTGCTGTGAACTGAAGCTGTCTGCAAGTTTTAATCCACTGCAGGCTCTGCTTCTGCATTTGTCACAGTCTGACTGTTCATCCAGCGCCGCAGTCATGAGTGAACACCTTCCGGCCACATGCAGGGTAGTGGCATTTAAACAAGTAGGTCCGTTCGGCGCTTAGGGGCCCTTAACGTTGTACTCTCTATTTAGCATACCCTATTGTATGACGCAGATGCAATAACGCGGGGGTCTGTCTATGCTTTCTAATGTGTTTCCTGTGTGGTTTGCTCACTTACTCATCTTCTAACCTGCTTAATCCTTCTGGGTTGTGGGGGGTGCTGGAACCTATCCCAGCTTTACATGGGCCGAATGGAGGATACATGCTGGACAGGCAGCCAGTCCATCACACTGCAGACACATACACACACACACACACACACACAAACACACGTACATACACACACAGTTATGTGCAGACACATAGACACACACACACTGGCGCCTGTCCAAGCTTTTAAAGGACAGAAGACAGGCTACACCCTGGACAGGCTACCAGTTCATCACACTGCAGACACAAACACACAAACACACATACACGTTTTGCAGCCAACACAGCGTCAGTTGGTCTTGGGAATGACATATACAAGTCCTGCACAGTGGTCACACATATACATGCACATACAGACACATATGCACACACACACATATACATGCACATACAGACACATATGCACACACACACATATACATGCACATACGTGACACTTGATACACACAAAGACATATACTTGGTCATACAGATGCGCCAGACACACGTGCACACACACACATATTGTCCTCATACAGAACTCATATGTCACACATAATGCTGTATGCATTGCACATACAGACAGGACATGCACTTACACTGCTAACTGAACCTTCACACTCTGACACATATGGTGCACACACACATTACATGCAGATAATTTACACATGACACCACACCACACTAAAATTAAATGGACAGAAAGGATACACCCCAGACAGGCTACCAGTCTATCACGCTCCAGACACACACACAGACATATACACACACAAGCATGTACATGCACACACACACACACACATAGACACACACTCACACCTAGGGTCAATTAAGCATTTCCTATTCACCTGACTATATGTCTTGGGACTATGCCACCCCTGTGTGATTTGCTACTATGGGTTGTTACAGGTGGTTTCATTACCGTTTATTGGAGGAAATAGAAAAGCATACAAATGAAATGATCTGCTGGATAAAGAAAGAAAAACAAAGTAATTTTATTAACACCTCCTGTGGTTTCCCCTGCAGCGGCTCAGTTTGACCTTTGAGTCCAACTGTTATACATAATTTAAATCACTGTAAAATGTCCGTCAAGCAGACAAATCAGCAGCATACATAGTCCTCTGGTAAAACACTGTAACAAAACAATCCCTGGAGTGTGAATACGTGTACTTTGTACTTATAGAATAAAAGGATGATTTACGAGGGTATTTATTTTCTATTAGTCTCTGTTTTGTTCTCTAACATTAATATCCCTGTTATCACTCTCCTGGTTGCCTCCAGCTGCAGTGTTAGGGTCATGTACACTAACTTTTAAAAGAATAGTTGCACAAACAGCTGCAGCCAGGATGAATTAGCCAACAGAAATGAAACTTGGTGGGTAGGTTTGACATTTTGAGACAAGCAAATGCTTCAAGTTTCAAGCTTGGCCACACATGTAAGCAAGGACAGGCCTTCTTGCTGTACCTGAATAACCCAACAGCCATGACTGCGGACATTCAGCGAGCAGTGATGCCCTCCAGGAGTCATCCTGTTAGTGCCAGCACCATTGGCAGACGGCTGCACAATGCAGGACTACATGCATGGAGTCTGTGGACAACCTTATAAAACACCACAACATTTATTTCCATTCAGAGAGCATCAATTTTTCAAGAAGATCTTGTATTGATGATGGGAGAGTCATTTCACTCCACAAAACCTTCTCCAGCACCTCCCAGAGACTTTCAATGGGGATCAGGTCAGTGCTCAGTGAGGGATTCATGTGTGAAAATGAGGGCTCAAGGTTCCTGAACCACTCCTTGCCAGTCTGAACCTAAATTCAATGTTGAGATTACCTGGTCATTCAACACATTCAGGCAGCCATTCGTTTTATTGCCACATAATGTTGCTGAGCCTTGACCTGTCCAGCCGAAGCAACCCCAATCCATAACTTTGACCTCATCTGGCAGCGTGACCCATTGTGTCTGGTCTTTATGCTCCTGAGCATAAAAGTGAAGCCTTCTTCTGATTAGCTACAGCTGGTTTTCTTATGGCCACACAGCTGTTTAGTGCCAACCCTGTGAGTCCTTGTCATATTCTGTGTGTGGAAACGTACTCTCACTATGAAACACAGGCATGAGTCCTATTGTCGACTTCAATTTGTGTTCTTCAAGTGATCTCTGATGTCTGAGAAAAGCAGTCAACATATCCTCAGACCCCACACACCCCAGCCATCCCCTCCTCCAACCTCTGCCCTCCGGAAAGAGGTACCGGAACATCCGAGCCAGAACCACCAGGTTCAGGAACAGCTTTTACCCTAGAGCTGTCAAACTGGTCACACCAGCAGCACCTAACAGAACATGACTACAACACTAAAGACTGCTACTGATTTCTAGTTCCACTACCTCACAGGACTTTAACTCAACCTGTATACTTGAACATCCAGTTTTGTTTTTATTTTGTTCTTATTTATCTATATTTAATTATCTATACTGAACATCTGTACAAGCAATTTGGCTGTTATTGAACATTAAGCTGCTATTTTCCCACCTGCACTGTACACTTTATATATCCATACTGTTTAAACCACATACTTACTGATACTGCGCTACTCTTTGCACATGTCCTGTACACATACTGTACTGTACTGTTTACACACATTGTTTTTGTCTATTTGTCTTTGCACTACACTATTTATATTATATATATATATGTATATATATATACATTCTTCAACTGCACTGGAAAAGGAGCCTGACCGTGTTTCGTTATACTGTACAACCCTGTATTGGTATAATGACAAAGTTGAATTGAATTGAATCACTGGCATTCAAATTTTGCTTCTAACTACATTTCTTTTACAAAGCTGATGGTTTTCTACACTCCTGCCAGGTGTTAATGAAGTGTTGGACATTTTCAGCTTCTCAGCTTTGCTTGATGCAGGTCAATAAGTTTGGCTTTCTGATATACAGTAACATCTTTTCCATGATGACAGGCGACGTCCTCCTACATGCTTGTTTAAGAAATGAGATGCCACTCAGTTAAGGGACATTGTTGCCAGCTGAAACATACTCATCCCTGCAGTAATTATCCAATTAAAGCTTTCTAAATTTGCTTATATAAGTTTAAACAGATACTTTTTGGAGCAGGCAGTACATACTACATTGAAATCTTCTGTTTGCTAGTGTAAAGAAAAATCTGTTTCCTATGATAAGGGCTATTTGATGTAGAAGGACATCTGGAAGAAGAGATCTGTGGCTGTGTTTTATATGCAATGCTAGCTTCCTTTTTGCTGTGAAGGCTAGAGCAGTGGTAAATGGATGGAACTGACAGGTTTATGCTGAGGTGCGTGAGCGAGGAGATAGATATTATAAATAAGAAAAACAGGATGAAATACTGCAGCTGGCTATTCTGTGAATGCATGGATCTGAAAGTACAGTATAGCCTGTATTAGTCACTGGGATTAAAGCACACTGCATCCTGACAGAAAGCCACAATCATGGCCCTGTAAAATACCCATATTCTGCCTTTTTACTCTTCTCCATGTTCTATCATAGACATTAAGTCATTAGGTTTTTATGAATTATCTGATAGGTTGGGTCATGCTTTAGAAAGTGGCTGAGTTTGCTGTGGATAAGGCTGTATTGTGAAGGATTGTCTGATATAAGCAATCAAGGGTTTGACTGGTTACAGCTTTGAGTAATATGACAATATTTAACATTGTGATAAATCAGTGTTTATGCCAAGATGCTTGAAAAGAGACACCAACCAATAGGTAGAACAATGGCCCTGCTTTTCACCCTCACGCAGATTGTGGAGGGAGCCTGGGAGTTTGCCAACCCAGTCTACATGTGTTTTGTGGATTTGGAGAAAGCTTATGACCTTGTTCTCCGAGCTCTTTTGTGGGAGGTTCTCCAGGAGTATGAGATGGTGGGGCCCCTACTATGGGCCACTGTTGAAAAACAAAGTGAAAGCTCTGTCTGTATACTTGGTATTAGTTAAAGCTCATTCAGTGTGGCTTTGGACTTTGCCAAGGGTGTAACTTGTCTCCACTCCTGTGCATGAAATTCATGGGCAGGGTGTCAAGGCGTGGCTAAGGTCATCATGGCATTTTGTGTGTGCTTTCTTCAAATGAAGAAATTGATGGGATGAGCGATTGTGAGATCGGCCACAGGTTGGTGGAGGCATCAGCTGAAATGCGGTCCCTGTATTGTCCTGACAGTAGTGGTGATGGATTCTATTTACTAGTCAGTCTACATCACCACACTCACCTAAAGTCATGAGCTTTAGATAATGTCCGAAAAATGGAGATCACGAATACCAGCAGCACAAGAAAAAAGAGATCATCCTAGGACTATATCTGGAACGACTGGGGATTCCTCCCAGAACGAGCTGGAGAATGCTGTAGGGGAGCTTCTCTGCTTTACCTTCTGCAACCATGACCTTGATGGATTAAGCAGTATATAAAGATGGATAAATGGATGGATGAATAAATCACATTACATTACAGTATATGTGTTGGATCAGCACTTAAAACACTGTCCAACACAATTTAAAAATGTATTTTATAACTAGTCTTGTCTAACTACAAGTAGTGCAATGCAGTGTGATGGATATTTAGTGCTGTGTGATCCATATTAAGTGCTGTGCAGCACAGTGTGATGCATATTT
Organism: Prochilodus magdalenae; assembly: GCA_024036415.1. Classification (NCBI taxonomy): domain Eukaryota; kingdom Metazoa; phylum Chordata; class Actinopteri; order Characiformes; family Prochilodontidae; genus Prochilodus; species Prochilodus magdalenae. The sequence goes on from JAMWET010002498.1 coordinate 83,916, forward strand.
AGCGCAGTGCTGTGGGATGCATATTTAGAGCTGTGCAGTGCAGTGTTATGCATATTTGGTACAGTGTAGTGTGATGTACATTTATTGGTGTGCAGTGTGGTGCATGGTTTGTGTAGTACAGTGTAATGTTATTCATGGTTAGTGCAGAACATTGTGATGCATATTTAGCGCAGTGCAGTGTGATGCATATATTTAAGAGTTAATTTGTTTTTAATCAGTCCACTAATTAACTGATAAATATTCTTGCTGTTTGCATGTAATAAAAAAGATTTTACCTGTACCATACATTCGTCCACAGATCAATAATTAATTTATTTATGGGATCATTTCAGTCTGTCCTAGAGGTCACATACGACCAACAATTAGTTTGTAGTTTCTTGGTTAAGAAATAAAGAAATAATAAAATTTTGTGATGTGATGTGAAGGTTTTTCCTTTATAAATATCAGGCTGGCTCTGTGTAATACATTTGATATTTAGGTTACGCTTTCAACAGAGCAAGAACTTTTGTAAATCCCTGCTAGCATAGGCCAACATAATGGTCAACAGACAAAACAGGACATGGTCACTATTGTCAATGTAATATAATTTTGGACAGCATTGGTATGTTGCGTTTGTGTTTTAGAATGCTAGTCATCATCACAAACAGCACATGGTTGATTTAAAAAAACAAATAAAAACAAAAATAAATAAATGGATAAAATTCATTCTGCACAAAGGCTTATGAAAAGTGCCAGACTTGCAGTAAGAGAGATTTTAAATATGAAAATAGTTGTAGTTGTTAAATTTTTGCCTACCCATAAAACGCAGTTAGGGTGTAAATAAAAAACCTGATCTGTAAATTAAACAAAGACCAGCTGTAGAATCACTAACAAGAAAACTAAACACTAACATATCATGAATCCAATTTTTTTTTTGTTCAACTGAGATTTTTGTTAAGTCTTCCTCAGTTTTATTTACATCCTGTTATTCTCTTTCCTCAATATTTAGAGTTTTCTTCATTTGTTTTTATTTATTTTATAATTATTGTATTCATTCAGTTAAAGTAGAGACTCGGTTTGGCATGTAATTGTTGATTTCTAATATGTCAAATTGAAACCATAAATAAATAAATAAATTAATGAATCACACTGAATGAAAGTAACATCATCTACTGCATTACAACAGCTTACAAAAGCCTCCTTTGGGTACAGAAGTGACCTCATCTTCAGTTTCCCGCTCGCACTTTCGTCTTGCCTGCGTGTGACCTATTTCGCACTTCTCTTACACACAGGTAAAATAAATAATCAACAACGCTTAAAGCTCATATTTATAATCCCATATATACATCCTGATATAACATTCTTTTAAATATTTTAAACCGCACAAGTAGATATTCTATATAGCGAATCTGAGAACGCGAAATCGAGGGCATATGTTTCTAAGCCGCCATATTGCTTACAACAGTGTTTTGATACATGTAGTTTGAGTGCGTTTGCTTGTTTTTAAGCATTTGTTGATAAAACAAGCTCAAGGAAATTATCTTTTGGCCTTCGTCTAAGAGAGCTGCTCCGGCCGCGTCTCCTCCTTGGGGAATGTACCGCAGAGGGGCGACTCAGAAGGAGCGGAGCGGAGCGGAGAGCGGACCCCGCGCAGAGCTGCTCGTGTTCGGCTACGCGTGTAAACTGTTCCGCGACGACGAGCGGGCGAGCGAACATGAGCGCGGAGAGCAGCTCATCCCGTGGATGGGGGACAAGAGCCTCATGATCGATAGGTCGGTTGAACACACCTGAAAGGATAATCACTCCTTAACCAACTCTTAAATGTCTTCCCGAGACTCTCTCTTTTGGAGCTTTGGTTTTAGCTGCAGCTGCAGGACGAGGCCCTGTTCCAAGTGTTGTTACAGAGAATGAGGAATAAAAATTCACCCGTGGCAAACAAAACCTAACTTTGCTTGGCTGTTGTGTTTTTAAAGTCGAAGATCGGGGAAGTAACGTTAGACTACAGACTTTTGAGGTGGTGCACAGAGGCAGAGACCTTCCTTCTACATAGGGCTGTGTGCTAAACGTGACAGTTCAGTTTAATGTCACCGGCAATGTAAACAGGTTTGTAGTAATGCTATAAGGAACTGTAATGTCTCACTAGTGATCATATACTCTAGTTCTTTCTTTAATATAGTGCAATATAAAGCATAGCACTTGGCCACGTATTCTATAAGCTTGTTACCGGAATCCTATAGAAATATATGTAATACTGTTGTTTAGGGAGCACTATAGGAGTCAGGCTTGTTTTTGTTTGGCCCCTGAGGTGCAGGCTAGGGACAGTAACTTACTTTGGACTGGAAGCATGGTCTGGTAGAAGATCTTACAGGGGAATTGCGTTGATTTTTCAGGGTGCCTGCATAATTAGGTGGTTAAGATGTAAACAGAATCCCTGGGGTGAAATGCTCTGCTTTAGAGAACTACACCAAGACAGAGTCAGTCAAAGTGGTGGTGATCGGAACCAGACATCCAAAGCATATCCGACCTCCAAAGGCCTCCTCATGGAAAATGAATGCATGCGTTTTCTACATGGATGCTGCCTGACGTCTGAGCCATTGGGAGATAAGTTTTGGCCCAGAATATACCCATACAGTCATAAGCAAAAGCATTTTTTGGCAACCTAAGAGTTTGTACAGTTAACAAACGGTGTTGTAGGTCACAGTTTCTGTGTATTTGCTGAGTTTAATAACTCAACTCAAAAAATGAAGCATATTATTGCTGTCTAAAGAAAAACAAGTATCTCCAAAGTGGCAACTTTACAGGAGAGGTTTATCATTTGTTTCTGAAGCAAGTCAATGGAGTTAGGCTTTTTGCCAAGCAATTTCGGGCTATTTCTGTTGGTTCATTCATCATGACAGTTTTCTCACAGTGTAAAAGGCAGCCGCTGTGTTCGGATGAATCATAAAAGTAAAAATCTTAAAAAATTGGAACTATTTGGAAATGTCTTTTCTTTGGAAAGTGACAATATATCACAATGTGCTAGAACTTTTGCACAGGCCGAATTGGTTTCCGTTTCCAGTTTAAGCTCAGCAAATAAAGAATAGCTGTGCATTAAAACATGTCATTTGACCAGGGGTACCTAAACTTTTGCATATGACAGTATGCTACCATGATCACTATATAAAGACTCTGAAGACACATGTACATTCATTGGCCATGTGAATGCTGATAGCAGATTAATTGTTTGTGCTGTCAGTTTCAGATCCCGCCGCTTTGATTGAATTTGTTTATATCTTGATGTTCTAATGATGCGGTTAAGTTAAGAAGTCATGAAATTCTCCTCTAAGATTAGTGCTTTAAAAAGCATCAGCTCTTTTATTATTAGCAGAAGACGTCTACCCAGTCCCTGTGCCTGCGTTACTAAGTCGCTGCCCTGAAGGAGGAGGTCTGTGCATCATGCCACAAGTGGAATCTGCTTTGGCGCACCTGAGCTCCAGACTGCTGCCGTATCTCTGTTTACTCGTGGTGGAGTCTTTGAGCTGAGGTGCGAGCCATTGCAAATTCTCCTTATCCCAACTGCAACTATATACCAGTCTGTGAATTAAGGTGGTTCTTGTGAAAGGACTTTTGTTTTATGAATTTCTGAAAATGCTGCATGCTGTTGTTCTCTTGCTCGACTGCCTAACACGTTCTTTTTCTTCCAGGATGAGGTGGCCATGAGGTCTCCGTGAAAGTTATTGTTGTTTTTTTGTTTTTTTTTTATTTCTCTTTCAGTTCAGCGTCAATCTTGTTGCAAACCAAAATGTACATTTATCCAAAGTCGCTAAATACCATGCGGGAGTTGAAACCAAAAGCTCAACTCTCGATGGTTGCAATGAGCCACCTTAATATGCATGGATCTGTTTCCTGTTTCCAATGTGTATGTGTGTGTCTCTCTATCACGTAACCCAGACCTTATTTTCTCAGCAATTAAGGCTAAGGGGTCCTGCCAGGCCCCGATTGCCAACTCGGCGTCCACTTCTCTCTCTCTTTCGGCGAGGAAACTGGAACTGAGAAGTGGAATAGAGGAGCGAGCGCAGGAAAAAATCCTCCGTATGGGTTCTTGCGGATAGGTATTTATGTGCTCGGGCTTGTGTGGATGTACCATTTTACAGTAAAAGTAGGAATGATGTGAGTTGTCTCAGTTGTGTGACATGGGTACAGTTTTGAACCATGTAAGGTAAGAGGAAAGTTGTTTTTTTGTTTCTCTCTCTTTTTTTTTGTGTTTGGCTCAGGGCTCTTTCACCTTGCTAAAGGCTTAGTGAAGAATGTTGTGAAGTTAGTAAGCTGATAGAAAGAAATATGTACGTTTGTTGCCGTGTGTATATATACCTGGAGTGTTGCGATAGGGCTGTCTGTTTCTTTTGCCTCCCAGGGAACTGTGCAGTCCATGCACTTCATCTTGAAAAGCTTGTAAGAGAAATAGTTGTGTTAAAAAAGGAAACAGAAGAAGAAAAGAAAGAAAACCTTTACCTTTAGGGTTCCCCAGTGCGGTGAGTATTTGTTCTGTGTATCTCGCGGTTGTTTTCCTGTCTAATCCCGTTATTTGTTTTTCAGGTACGATGGCCGTGGTCATTTACATGACCTTTCGGAGTATGATGCAGGCTCCTGGAACCAGAACTACAAGCTGTCTGAAGAGGAGGCCAGGATAGAAGCTCTGTGCGATGAGGAGAGATACTTGGCCCTGCACACTGACCTGATGGAGGAGGAGGCCAGGCAAGGTACAGAGTCCAGACAAAACATTGCTACCATACAATTAGTGAAAGCTGACCACTGATTATAGTTCAAGGAGTTCATTCTCAAAAAGCTGCTTGCTTCCACCCTTAGCAGCATCTTATCCCTGATGAATTTGATTATGACCACAAGTGTGCTGGGAGGATTAGGCTTTAGAGATGCATTAAAAGAAGGCAGGGTGATAATGACTTGAGAACACAGTGGTCTAAATCTACTCTAAGTGTCTAGACTGCATGCATATGATTTAAAAAGGTTACACGTAAAACGCTTCCTTGTCCTTCCATCCTCTACTTTTCCTTGAATTCTGTCTGAAGTCGCTTAATAATGTTCAAGCTGTTTCATGTTCCAGAAAGAGACCAAATTAGTTTCTATGCATGTGTTTCTTCGTTTCTACTCGGTTTTTATCTTTTTCAGTTAAACAGACTTTTTGTTCATGTGCTTTTAAAGCTAATTTATTTGAGCTCTGTTTTGATTGGCTGTTCTGTATTTTGCTCTATCTTGAGAGGAATCTGGGATGAAGCACCCCCAACTGCTTAATAAATGGGTGGGCTAAACGACTGTATGTTGAATAGGTGGATTTTTAGTTTTAGTTCACAAATGCAGTTAATTAATAAAGGACTGTTTTGTATAGACATGGGATCCAATTTTGCATCATTTAAGCTCTGTGCTTTTGTGTTTTCATATTGATTTACGCAGAAGAGGAATACAAGAGGCTAAGTGAGGCTTTGGCCGATGAAGGTTCCTACAACGCGGTGGCTTTCCGCTACAGTGCTGACTACTATGACCCCTCCCAACCCACTGAAGAGGAGGATGCCAGCAAAGACAATGGTGGGCAGATATGAGCACACCTACACACTCTGTAAAAAAAGAAACTGGTCTGTAGGATGCGTCTCAGACAAGCAGAAAAGGAGCTTCTAATATGTGTTATATAAACCGATATCGCTGACTCTTTAAAGAGATGCTGATGTTTACACAAGCAGTGACCCAAACTTACCGAATTTCCTCTCCAGATTTCTTTCTCTTTAGCTTTTAAAAAATGCTAAAGGAGACTTTCCTGAGCACATTACATACGAGATATTGGGCTTGTCTAAAATGTCTAAAGCTTGAAACTAAAAGAAAGAACAATAAAGAAACTGTATATAAGAAAAAAATGGGAGTCTTTAGAACTGGAGTTCTAAAAAAATGCTTAAAGCTATGGAGACTTCTGTCATGAAAGACCTGGTAGGCCACCAAATTCATCACCGCCAGATAAATAGGTTTAATGCCTTTGTCTTTGATTGTAGAAAGTCAAGCCCTTGCTGCAGATCTGAAGTGTCGAGGCTGATAGTGAAGAAAATGGATAAAAGGAAGAGCATTTGTATTAGAACACTGATAACTAAAACATCTCAGATGTGGAGTCAGATTCCTTTTAGAAACTGAAAGAAAGTGTAGACACTCTAAATATATGCATATATTTAGTTGCTGATGTGTCTGTGTAATTCTCTGTTAATATGTTCTTTTAAGATTTTTCTGATGCTGAAAAATGAGTAATTTAAACATATTGACTGTTTGGGCGCTCTCTGACATTTATGCTGCAGAAAGTTTTATGAATTCCTTTCCAGTATACTCAAAATGCCATTTTGCAACTTCAGGCTTTCAGTGGCTGCCATAAACAGTGTTGCCTGTATGACTATACATAATAAACTATACAATAACATAATTAGCATTGTGTTTCCTAGTTAAAAAAATAAAAATATAAAGATAAAAAAATAAATATTATACTGGCTTATCCCCCAGCTACAGTTTTGTCCTGCTTTCTGTTCTATTTTTAGTTTACAAGTTTTTAAAGTATAAACCGCTTTAATGTTTATGAATCTTTAATACAGCATTAAATAATACAGTACTGACTAAGCCAGCATATTTAGAAAATGACTCCACCTGTGATGGTATGTATAAGTAATGTTACTGCAAATGTGCGCACATGAGCTTCTTCCGGCGCAGATTCATGGTGACTTTATTTACAAGGGTTGCCCTCCACACACCAGACCCCCACCATCCAAGCCGACATTCCATACATACCCAGAGTAGTTTGACTCTATGATAAACAGACCAAGGACTCGCTGTTTCATGAATATTCATAAGCACCTGTCTTCACTTTTACTCATTAGGTTTTTACAACCCATGAGAAAGGTGCGCTGTCTCCAATATCGCTCCCAGCTATTCAGATACAGTATCTCTGTTTCAGGTCCCAGAGGCACTGACATATTTTACTTTGCTTGCCTTGTTTAATGATATCTGGACTTGGGGAAAAACAGTGGATGTTTTGTTGTATTCTTTATAGTCCAATTACGGAGAGGTCAGCTATGAGTGAGCGTCTCTCTTCCCAAGGGAAAAGCTGACGATGCTTGGCCAAGGTTTGAGGACAGGCCTGTTCATCTGCAAATGACTGCATATTGGCAAAGCTTGCCGGTCCTACCTGTACCAAGGCCATTGTAGACGGAGCTGTTCTTGTTATCTGCCAAAATTGGCAACAGTAGAATGGACTGCCTTATTGCAATCTTAAATAATTGATAAAAGAGCTGGCAGGAATGAGTCACTGCTCAGCCAGCACGCAAGCGTCCCTAAGCAGATGGCTCTGTTGTCGGGTCACCTCATGTCACCAGCTTTCGGCAGATTTTTAACATTCTCAGTGCTAAAGTACTTTGTTTTGGTCTCTCTTGTCAAGTTGGCAGGAGAAGTGAGTCTATTTGATAGACGGGGGGCCAGCAAGGCGTAAATAGTCAAATGCTTTGGGAACTGAGGCTGGGATGCACCTCAGGCGCTTTGTAAATCCTCTGATTTAATCAGCTCAAACAGAGCTCCATTAGCCCATAACAAGGTACAGGAGCAGAAGATTCACTTGGCGAAAAGTCAGCAGGTTTGAAACCAATGTGCCCACTACGTGCCCGCACCTCCAGCTCCCCTGCAGTGAATAGCGCATAAAATTTTCATTTCATTTCCAGATGACCTGTCCGCTTGTTATCTCAGGCAGAGGGAGGTAGGTGGTGGCGGTGAAGGGGGGGTAATCTCGGTAAACAGAGCTGATGGGACCCAAGGCTTCTCAAAAAGTCTGAGTAACTGAAAGTGAAACTTTAAGTGCCTCAGGAACTTCACCGCCAGTAAAGGTTGTCCTCAAGGAACAACTTCTTGGCAAGTTGAGCGTTGCGGTCTTGCTCTTTCTCTGTCGACGTCTTCTCTCTCATGCTCTTTTCTTTCAAACCTTCAGAGCCGGAACCTCAGGAGGAAGACTGTGAAGAGCCATTCGTGGCACCTCCTGGATTGATCATACCCTCTGATGTGGAATTGGTAAGACTCAAAATCAGAGTCAGATTAGATTTTTTATATCTTTTATCTAAATAACTCAGTGGCTGAAATGTAAACAAACATTATTTCTTAAATGCTTTGTTGTTGAGACACATACTGATGTCTTTACAGCTAGTAATGGTAGGAGTCAAGGGACACCATATCTACACTGCCGAGGCACCCATTTTATTTACTGTCCTGTCCCGACAGTGAAGGTGGACTGTGTAATATTGATACAAAAAAAAAAAAATTTCTTTTAAGCTTGTGTTGCTTTTAGAAAGCCCTGCATGTTCCTCCTTCTGAGGAATGTTTATACAAAAAAAAAATATATATATATATAAAACCACTTTTTAAAGCCGAAACCACACAAAACAGCATGAGGCGCAATATTCATAACATTCCATGTAATGGTTTTCTGTGGGGAACCTTTTTTTAGAACTCATCAGATGTCTGGATCTTATCACCACTGCTGTGAACAATTCTGAGTCAGTAAGTTTCTTTAGAACACAGCGTTGCAAAAGAAATGCTCAGAATGACTTAACAGTTTAATTATGTAGACTGCGAATTTAGTGGGATTCTGCTTTTAGGGTTGAGTTGAAGTCACGCATTCAGGGTTTTCTAGCAGACTCTCGTCTAAGTGATCTGTTTTGCTGAATGATGTTTCAGGAGAGCAGGTAAATTAGAAATGCTGCTGCGTAATGCCTGCTGAGGGTGAGAAATGACGAGCTAAAAGCAAGCAGTTTGGGTATGGAAGTGCTTAAGTTTACAGTAAACAAATCGATTCTGAAAGCCAACAAGCAAAGAGCCTACACATCTTCAGAATTGTAATGTCGGTAATGGTGTCTAGTAAATAGATTGTTTTGCTGGTTTGTGGAGGGAAGTAGGTGTATCTCTGTACTGCCAGTGTATGTAAAATCAATCTGATGAAATCTTTTAGAGATCTTACACGAAACCTCTTGTGTTTAAACCATCTTTGTTGAAGTTAAGATAAAGCATCATACAAGCTGCACATGCTTCTTGATTTTGATGGGAGTTCAGAACGTTTGCCCTACCCTATAACCACCCTTCGTTAATTTAATTTCCTTTAAATTCTAGTTTATTACAGCTTCCATTCCTTTCAGGAGACGTGCTTTCAGTTTTTGTCTTGGATTGTGAGAAGCATGGAGAAGAGGAAAAAGCAGCCAACCTCTAAGTAACCATATAACCTCAAACATATTCTGTAATGTTGAGGTCTGGACTCTGGGGTAGTTAGTCCATTGTTCAGTGAATGCCTGTTGCTTCTTGTGTTTTTGGTTTGTATGTTTTTTAAAATTTTCTTTTTGCCCCTTTTTCTTTTCTTAAGAGCTTTTTCACAGCTATACACAGTGTTAACTCAACACTATGGGTCTAATTTGTCTTCTCATAGTGGAAAGATTGGCAGAATGACTTGAAAACATGTAATTTAAAAATTTATTTATTTATTTATTTTTTTGACAATTTTTGACAATCAACAAACAACTCAGTACTTAGTAGTACTCAGTTCTCATTTGGCTAGAAATTATTTGAACGAAGGGTGTGTTCTGACTTCCCCCACTGCACTGGTAAATTGGCATAATATACACTATATATATTCTCCATCTGGCTTATTCAAAGTGTAAAAAGTTTCTCTCACTGGATCTAGCTGCATGTTAATGGTGGAGCTGTAATTTGAAGGTATTTCAGTGGTTTAACGTGTCCTCTTTTTAAACTGTGGTTAAAATGAGCTAAACCGTAAGAGGACTGTAGCAGTGGTTTTAAACTGCTGCCTTGTTCCAACCGTGTGCCTGAAGTCATTTTAGCCTCCTACTTTGGGAAGTTAGTCTAGAGTTCCAGGTCACACAGTGTGAGGTAGGTCATGCAAAGTTGAACTACTTTGTTAAATGTCTGAAGGTCATTGTTCGTCTTTGACCTCCGAGGAGAGTCATAGCCAATCGCGGGGGAAAGGGTTTCATTCAAACCTTGTCTGCCTTCCCTCAGAGCCTTTTCCCTTTCATCTATAAGCAGTCTACACTGACCTGAGTTGCTTTCATCTCTAGTGTTCATTTGGGAGTGTTGCCCGAGCTGTACAATCACCGGTAGTGTGCACACGACCTCTCTGGAGGTGAATGCTCCTATAACATGTATCTCTTGGACCCAGATGTTCTGATCACGTCCCTTGTAACTCACATGTGCAAGCATTGATTCTGTTGCCTCCATCCGTACCTGCACATTTTTTATCAAGTTCTCACCTAATGGGATTTTGATAGGCGCAGCAGCGAAACCTTCAATCGCTCTGGCTTGAAACACCCAATTAGTTTTAAGCTGGTGAGGTTCTTTGAACGTCTCTGCTGAATTATTAATCTGCAGCTGCTCTCTTTACCCTCTTTATTTTGCGGCGGGCTTCACAGGCTGGCTGCACAACAACTCTCGGGGAAGGATGTATTCTCTCTCTGCATGAGGACTCCAGGAAGAGTGTTGGGTTGTTTATCTCCGTAATTGCAAGGTTGCTGCCGAGAAGAATTTAGCGCTCTCGGCCTCCAAGGCTTTGAAAGCAATAAGTTGCTCCCTGTTTAACTGGACGCTGAGAAATTCAAGTGCAGTCTTTTTGATAGGTTCTTCTAGTTTCTGGTTATTTGAACTTCGGGTCTAAGGAGAGATGACTCTAACTTTGTCTTTTATACCCCCATTCTTGCCTGACTCAACTGATTTCTATACATTTATATATGTAACATGGGTTGCTAGCGATGCACCGAAAACAAAATTAAATATTTGTCACTTTCTCACCATTGCATTATTTCAATATTGCATCTAAGATCGCATGCGGATGTGGGCCACATCTGCCAAAATTATGGCACTGGCAGTCTGCTGTAAGCCAAAGGTTGGCCCCCATATATTTACAACGTGCATTTGGCCCACCTGTCCCAAAACAGATCTCATCCAGTTCTGGTACAGATACAGCAGACTTGCCTTAATCTGGCGTCCATGTGGCCCACATCTTGCTACTGCCGTTAACCCACCTGGCAGGTGGGCCCGATA
>JAMWET010002498.1:100000-117500 GCA_024036415.1 Prochilodus magdalenae
GATGATGACGATGATGATGGTGACGGCAACTATCTCCACCCCAGTCTGTTTGCACCTAAGAAGAGCTCTCGTCTGGAGGAGATAATCAAGGTAATGAAGGTCTCCAGCAAAGGATGCACTACTGCACTCCTCCTTTGTTTCTTCTCCTCCCCATGTACACACAAACTTTAGACTTCTTTCAAGTCTACACTTTGTGGCCGTATAGAGTTACCCTCACCTCACCCCCCCTCCTTCCAGCGCTCAATCCACATAGTCTGAAATCAGTTGAGTTGTTATATTTCCTAGCATAATTGGGGCCGCCATCAAAGCATCTGGCATCAAAGTGATTTTGATATTTTTATATTTGTTATAGATGGGACTAAATCATTGTTGGGCTCTCTCCGCTTAATTTAATATTCTGTATGTTTTTGGTCCGTGTCACAGTGTGTCATTTGTGATGAGCACCACAAAATAAATGAAAAGATAAAAGGCTGTTAAATAAGTCAGTATGTTATCAGATTTTCTGTTCTGATGCAAAAGACTTTGCTTCGTATCACAGCTTTGAGGCTTCCTTTTCAACCTCAGATCAACCCGTGCTTTTCATAACTGTACTTTTGAGATGACCGCCCAGAGTTTGTGTGCTAGTTGATGCCTACTTCCAAAACAAATGAGGTTTGTTTTTGTCCCACCCAACTAATTTCATTCCTGATAATGGAGATCCACTTCTCCACAGGCCAGTGGTGGGGGGCTTTGGTGGCGCTGTTGTGCCTCAGATGACGTACTTCTTCTAGATTGAGCCAAGTTAAGCAGCAAAATGACCCACTTCCCTTGAAGGACAAAGTTTCTGTTGGATGTTACATACTACTTTTCATTGGTAAAAACTCTGTTAGAGTAAAAATACATTAAATTCCTGCCAGACACGTATATCTAGTAAAAACATTTGTCCAAAATCCATTTAAAATAAAACAAAGGTAATGTGGGAGATATGGGGTGAATACGCCATTTGAGCTGTCTGTTTGTGCCAATTGTGGCCAGTTTAGTGGGTTATCTAACAAGAACTTGCTAGATGCACATAAACAGCGTATCCTGGTAGTTAATATATATTGTAGATGTTCTCAGGGAGTAGAAAAGCTCAGGTTTTAGTATTAGTCAAGTTCATTAGTTCAAAATAATGACTTGTGTTCCCATTTTGACTTGCAAAGTCACAATTAAGAGTCACTTAAGAAAATGCATCATTACTCCCTGAGAAATGGTGTGCTCGTTAGTCATAATGAATAATCTAGTAATTTCATACAGCAGAAATTCACTAAGTAATTAATAAAATAAGCTTTATTTTTAAGTGTTTATTTTTTGTTTTGTAGCATGACCATTTTCCTAACCTCTTGGCTACAGTAAATGAGCACCAGTATGTGGTTTGAACAATTATGCATGAAATAAAACTGTTAAATCTTTTTTAGGTTTTGTTTTACTAAATCAAATTAGGAATCATGTGACGTGATGTGGCTGTGTGCATTATTTGCATAAAAAATAAAATCTCAGGTGTTTAAGAGGACACAGTTAGTAGTTGTGATTACTCTTTGTAAATTGAAGCAGGTGCTTCATTATGAAAATCTCCGCCCCGTATTTGGTGCCTTGAGAAGGAAATTTCTGTAAATGCATATGTAATGATCAATGACACAGGAGAGCGAAGTGACTGTCCTTTTGATCTTTTTATAGAAACTACAGCGTCATTGTTCCTGTTCATTACAGAAAGAGCCTGGCAGCCACTTTTTAACAAAAACAGTTGGGTAGAGCTTTCCTATTGAAATGGTGCGAGCTGTATATGTGTAATTCACTGTAAGGTTTGGTGGTGACAGAATACATGTAGTGTTGTAATGCAGTCAAGATGGGTGGGATACTAACTGTATGCTGTTTCAAAATCAGAATCATGCTACAGGTTCAGTAAAACCTGGGTAATTACTAGCAGGACTACATTTAAACAGCATGTTTGAAAATCATTCCAGTTTTGTCAAAATTCACTGTTTTATTGATAAATATAGTCAATAAATCATGCAAATTCGACAAGGTTTTTAATTTTAAGAAGGAGTGGGAATGAAGGGTACTGCAGCCAGGAGAGCGCTCTGAAGAATCCTCCCTCCACATCAGTTCTTTTATTCACTCAGTCTATGGAAGTTTTAGTATTTTGATTTTAGCCATAAATGAGATCGGCGGCGGGTTCCCAAAGAAATATTTAAAACATTAATTTAGCCCATTTCTCAGAATGGCAAGATTCTCATCCTGTGTACGGTTGACCACCAGTGGACCATGAAGCACCCTCTAGTGGTCCATGAGCCTGTACCACACTGGAGGAAGTAGCGTATAGTGGACTGGAAACGTCATATTTAACTATATTAGTGTTGTATTAGTATTACAGTATAAGTTTATATTATTATTATTATTATTATTATTACTAATATAATATATTATTTATATATATAGTATTAGTTTATATTGGTATATTATAAATATTTGTAGAATTATGTGCATCTGCTTAAACCAACCTCTTGCAGCAGCAGCAGGCTAATTAAACATCTTATTCTCATTGAGACAACATAGCCGCTGGCTAGCCTCTAATGGAGAGGTTTCTTGGGGGGCTTTTACAGCTCACCTGTTCGAATTTGGAAATAGCATAATGTTTCTTTAAACAAAATCCTTGGACAAATGTTTATTTATTTATTATTTATAAGTCGAGTTTAGTTTCCTGGGGGCAGCTGTGCTTTGGGACGGTAAAGGTTGAAAGTCCCTATTTTAAACGAATAAGCCAGATCAAAGGAGAGCAGCGGAGCTAATAGCTGTATTTGCTTACTTTTTGCACTTAACACAATGTGTACTTTGTTGATAGTGTAAGTTCAGTGACCATCTGTGTAAAAGAGCCAAAACGCTGACTGTATCTCACCATTACACTCTGCTCCCTACACAGTGCCACAACCAGCAGCGCATCATATGTCCAATACACACCAATTTGGGATTCAGCCATGTGTACGCAGGTCCATACTGGACAAATGTTCTGGTGTAGAAGGCAGAACTTGCTAAGTGCACTACATAGTTTGGCATGCGTTTGGGATGCAGACGCTGATAAACCAGCTGTGCTACAACAGCTTTGCTAACTTCACTGCGCTGAAACCTGGTTACAAGACAACATATGACATCACTGTAGTTCAGCCTGGATATACGGACCCTGGTGCTTCGAATGCCGACTGCCTAGCCTCTGTTTGTGTGCCTCTGTGTAGGACCTGTAGTTGTGGCTGTTTGTATGTGGTTTTGGGTGCGACTTCGTCTTGTGAAACTGCTCAAACTGTTGGACAAGCCACCACAATTTTGGACATGTCATAAGTTCATCCGATCATCTAACTGCTCAATCAGAGTTTGTCTGGGCAGTTAATCAGACATCGCTTCCCCTCTCACGCCGTATGGAAAATGACACCTAAAGAAGCTGAAATTCGGCCCAGTCATGAAATTCAGTCGGCTTCATCCAAAGTGGTCTTAAAATCGGGCTAAAATCGCAGTGTATACCTGGATTATCCTGTTCTCCATATGTGCTATCTCATTCAGGGCACTGCAGATGCAGGTGCTGCTTTGCAATGATGCTGTTTCTGTGCCCTCCAGCCCTTACAGGTCATGGACCCAGACCACCCTTTGGCAGCACTAGTTCGCAAAGCCAGACAAGAGAAGAATGGGACCATAGCCTTGACAGCTAAGCCAGAGGAAGAGGCGGCACCACCGGTGCAGCCCACACCAGCAGATTACACCACTGATCGTGAGTATGATATCTCATCCACACCGCAGCCAGCAGGTATATATTTAAACTGACAAATTATCTAATAAAAACCTTTGTGCCGGAATAGTGTTTTCTGAGCGTAGGCGGAAGGGCTTCCCCGTCGGTTTCCCACCGTGGCTTTATTGCTCTGTTGCAGTGCATCATTAAAGGATATTATCTAGGCTTATATGTTCTCAGTAAAGAAGTTTAGGATACCTTCCACAGATTAATGAAGGATTATTTGCTTTTGGAAAAAACGGCTTGCTCAAAGAGTGTCATCATTACAGCGGCAAATATTTAAGACTCTGCTAAATGATAGACTGATCGTGAGTGGTACTTGAGAAAGTCCTTGAGTAAAGTGGCGGTGATGTAAACGCGATTGAAAAATGAATTGCATTTTCGAGGGAGGCAGTCACTTAAAACTTCAGCAAAGTGGGTTCATTGGATTACGTTCCGAGTCTGGTAGGTAGGAGTTTGTGTTCTACTTTTCTCTCACCTGTGATGTTTTTTTTTGGGTTCAGTCTCTAGAGACATTCTTGAATTTAGTTTTTGACCAGAGGTTGTGAACTTTAGTGAAATATCTACTCTACCACTGAAAAACTAACACTCTACTTGTACTGAGTGTGCTGCAGACACTGAAGTCATTATTGCATTTAGCCAATAATTGGTATAATCGCAGGACTCCTTGTTCTCTGTCCTGTGCTATCGTTTTTATGAGTTGTACAAGAGTCTTTATTTGAACTGAGGCAGACTTTCAAAAAGTAGTTCTTGGTTTGGGAAGCAAAGACCACTTCTTCACTATTAGCTCAAGTAGTTTTATGGAGAAAGGCTTTAGGGGTTGTCATGGGCACCATGTGCTCAGCATCCATTTTCAAAGCAGCAAACTTTTTCAACTATTGTAGTCTACCTGCATTTGCCGTTGTTGAAAGCATCCCAAGAGCTCTTGGGAGCTTTATGGCAGACACGCACTTCCAATTCCAAACAAGAGACTTATTTACTTACTTTTCAAGTATTTGGCCACTGTTTGCGATGGGGGTATATGGTAGCTATCTGTAGGTAGCAGTGTGGGTAAAAGTTTTTCATGGATTGGCCTCTTGACTTGGTATTTTTATGACATTGTAGAGGATTTTATAGAAATCATAGAGAATGACCTTAAGCATGACAAATAGTCATAATGGTAATTAGGCAGTGTTATATTACAACTCATAACAGCTGTTGTCTACTACCATGAGGTGTTTATGGCATGGTTATATTGGAGTTATGTAGTTTAATTCAGGTAGTATTAAGGAGTTTACTTACAATACCAACATTTGTTTAAAAAGATAAGAGAGATTTGGATTTAGATGTCTTATAGGCTAAAGGTAATATGTAGTCCTAAGACAAAGCGCCATTATGAAAGGTTTTATTTCCTGTCCAGGCTGAGAAAAGTCCATGAGCCCTGCTTCTAAAGCTGTGCTTTCAGCTGCCTGAGTAATGTGTACATGTAGGCAGGTAATGTTAGCAACAATGTATCGTAGAGCTAACTTTACATTTATACAGTCGGTCATGGGTGTTAGTAATTATACTGCTCACTTAAATGAGAAAGATCAAGCGGCTGTATCTCAGTATCTCAAAAGGACATTGTTCTAGTGTTAGGTTTGAACAGCTTACATTATTTTAGGAGACTAGATTTTAGTTTTTGCATTTTGATGTCTTAGAAACTGGTTGCATTTTCTACTTCTCATTATCCAAGTAATCCCAAACACGTTCAGTGATGTTAGGTCAGGACAGTCCATTGTTTTGAGAACATTAGCAGCTGCTTCACCCCATTAGCCCTTTTTTTCCAGATATCTTCCCCCGCTCTCTCAGTAATGGCTTTTTGACGGCTGTGCATCATTTCAGACCCATAGCATTGAGGTTTCTTCCAAGTTGAGTTTAAGAATGGACAGAAACAGGATTTGTCTCAGTTCTGAAACGAGAGCAGAGCTTGGTTTCTTTCCCAGCGTCTCTGAAAGATAAAAGCTTTAAGTACAGTTTCTCTGGTGGTGATAGTTCATGCACGGAGTTTGAGTTTATATCTCTGGGGTCTTCGAGTAAAAACACTCATAGGTCATATTCTAATAAATTATGAGGAACAGAGTGAGGGCTTACTTCACAGATCAGAGGGCCACAGGAAGTGCTTGCTGCTGTCAGGGATTTCCTCTTTAGAGACAAAGGGCTTTAGCTAAAGCTGACCCAGGCTTCGTCATGTTTAACTAGCCATGCTGCTCCTTCATCCCAGCATGCAGTGCTCCTCACCAGTGATTCACCTTTGCACCACTTCACGTGCCCCCCACCGAACCCCTCGACTCGATGAAGCGAATGCCTCTTTGCTTAAAGATGCAGGCTTTTGGCCATTTCACACTGCAGGAACAATCACTGCCTCGTTTGGCAGGGTTCAGTTGCTCAGAGTACATTTACTTTTTTATTAATGCAATTTATTTATTGTGGCGGCAGTCAGGAGAGGCAACCTTTGATCTGTGCTCTGTTATTGGAGAAAGCTGCTGCCAAGACTGCAGCCCCGGCTGAATGAGTCGTGGAATTTTATTTTTTGGTATTAAAATGTAAGGTATTGTAAAATGGGCCATTTATTTCCTTATACAGCTTTCTACAGGGCGGCTTTTACGCCAAGAGCTGCTGCCCCAGTTAAGATTCTAGAACAGAGAGAACGCACCTGGTCCTCTAGTTCTGTTTCTGGGTTTCTTTAGCTCCTGTCTCCCAGATGAGTGGGATGAAATAAATCATAATATTTCAGATGTTCATGTGATGATGATGATGATGATGATAATATGTCATGAAAAGAAATATCATGGATTTTATTACACAAAAATCCATATCAGGACCATTATTATTGTTGTTATACTACTACTACTACTACTACTAATAATAATAACAATAATAATTATTATTGATGATTACCATTTTTAAAATGAATTTATTTAGTAATATTTAACAGTAATAAATAATCTCTATTTTATAATTTATCTTATTTTATACATTTTTATTTCAGACTAAATAATTACTAGAATTAAACTCATTGAGATCACAATATTTCTAATATGATGATGATGATTATCATCTCATGGTTAGAAATATCATGTTTGTTAGTATACAGAAACGCATAACATGACCTTCTTCTTCTTCTTCTTTTTCTTCTTCTTCTTCTTCTTCTTATTATTATTATTATATTTACCAATTTAAAAATGTGCTTATATAATATTTATTAGTAATAAATAATATATATTTAAAATCTTTCCATTTCTAAACTCTTCAGACTGATGATTACTAGATTAATTTTGATTTCTTAATTATTTTTTTTTGTGGTTTCATTAGCTTTAGCTGTTTACATATATCCATCTAGTCAGCCTACATCAGCTTAACCCTGCCGAGGCAACCCCGCCTTTTAAGTTTGCCACAATACAAACCAGCCAATCAGAGTAGAGCTCATTTGTCTGCCTCTTTTAAAGGCTCAGTAAAACAGAAAGACATCTGTTTGGTTCTAAGGGAAAAAGGATCCAAAGAGGTGAGAAAAATAAATCGTGACCATTTTGGTACATGAAAAATGTTAAATGTTAGGTTAAATCAATTTTGTCCACAATTTGGAGTACGCAGAGGCCTACACTCAACAAACGACTACGCAAGCTCTTAGTGCTTAGTCATTTGTTGAGTGCAGGTGTACTCTTTAAAATCTGGGTAATAGTGGTGAGCCTACGCACCATCGGTGCACAGGGAAAGCTTTTCTTTTGTCAAATCTGTTTCATCCAACGAAGTTACAAAGTGCTGCATAAGCATGACCACCTGCCTGATGCGCTTTTGGTTCTCCATATGCTGCTAAAACAGATCAGACCCCTCGAAGCATTCAGTCTTCAAGCCTGCTGAAGGTGCCCCGTGGTGTCTGGCACCAAGACAATAGCAGCAGATTTCGAGCTGGAACTCAAAGGTCCAGTTCTGACACTCACATTCTCATTGTAGGGGCTTTTGATAGCAGACGCAGGGTTACTATGGGCACCCTGACCGGTCCGCATTACACTGTCTGTTGGGACACGTACCTTCTGTACTCATCACTGAGAAAATCAGACTTGTGCCACATGAGCCTTTTAATTCCAGCTCGAACTGACAAGGTAGCTTGTGTTGCCCTCATGCATCAACAAGACCTAGACGCCCACCATCGTGTCACTGAACCACTTATTGTCAGTAGGCACTCGCCATTGCTGTGCAGGTTCACCCCACAAGCCTACTACAGCCTCTGTTGGATATCATGACCCCGCTAGTAGTCTAGGGGTAATCATTTAGGGTTCAGTAACATGTGTGATTATGAGGCGTGCAAATCAGAGAGCTACAACACCATATACAGCTTTACTGGAGCTATTTATTTATTTATTTATTTTAATACACTCCAAATTACTAAGACAGTAAGACAAACAGATATACGAATGGACAAATGGCTGCGTGCAAAAAGGGAGAATCTGAACATGGACGGCATCAAAGAAAAGAAATAAAAAAAAAAAAAAAAAACTGACCTAGCTCAGGTTTAGTTACCTAATCTCTCCTACCTGCACCAATACAAAAATACAGGGGTTGGCGCCCGCCCCTTACCTAGTGTATCTATACAATCAATCAATCACTATGTGTTGTGGAGATGTATGAGCACTCGTCTTACCTGTCCAGAACCCCCTATCCATGCAGGCCAAACACACAACCCGAACACACACAGACAACGGGAATTAACAAGGACCAACCAATACAGAACATTAGCGCTTAGCCCTAGCCACGGGAGGCAGAGGGAGAACAAACATAACGCTGCTAACCTGACATGAGTCTACTAACGTGTACAACATGAACAACACCAAACACATCCGCCTCAATTC
The DNA here is from genome assembly GCA_024036415.1 of Prochilodus magdalenae. Classification (NCBI taxonomy): domain Eukaryota; kingdom Metazoa; phylum Chordata; class Actinopteri; order Characiformes; family Prochilodontidae; genus Prochilodus; species Prochilodus magdalenae. Next base: position 108,662 of record JAMWET010002498.1, read on the forward strand.
CCTAACACAACACAGCAGCAAAACAAACACATCACTCCCCAGCCTCTCCTAAACTGAATCCCCGGTCCTTTTTTTAAAACACAAGCCCCGCCTCTCACGTGGGAAGAAAAGTGTTCCCTATTGGCTGCCAGATCTCTAAAGTACTTGGGGGGACTTCCAACTATGATTGACACAGCAGCCAACCTGTAGATGGGGACAGACCAGTGAGAAACAGAGGCGACAACATGGGCAAAACAGCAGGCCAAAATAACCTGAGCCCAGGCACGTAACAATATGCGTCCTTTACATGGCCAAGCAGTCTTTGATGGGCACGCTCAGATTTGAATGTGTGGGGTTTTTTCATTGCACGTACTCAATCATTCGGGGTTAATGACGCAGCAGCGCCGAACTGAAGTTATTGCCAGTAAATGGTGTGAAAGCAATGCATTTGTCCCGCTTTTTTTTTTTTCCTTTCTTCATCTTGTTCTAATAATGAACTGCTGAGAGCTGTGCCAAACTAATTACATTCTTGATAAAAGCTTGTTCTGCTGGTTAGTTTGTTCATGACGCTCATCGTTTGTTCATTGATCTTATTGCTTAGGATGTGTTCATGCAGCCTGTTGAAGCACATGGGTTCGTTCACACTGATGATAGATTTGAGTCACCAATGCAAAGATGAACTGGCAAGAGAGCAAGATCTGCTGTGCAGGGAATGTAGCCTTGGGCTTATCGTGGTATTTACAATATGGCAGATTCCATGGGACAGTCATTGGCTGGAGGTTGGGGAACCTGCCTCATAACCGGAGGGTCGCTGGTTCGATTCCTTGCCTTGACAGTAACGACTGAGGTATCCCGTGAGTAAGGCACCTAGCCCCTAACTGCTCCTCAGGAGCCATGGTCAGGGCTGCCCACCGCTCTGGACAAGACACCCCGTGTGTGTGTGTGTGTGTGAATGAGAGAGTGTTTCGCTACACGGATGGGTTAAATGCAGAAGACAGATTCCTCTGTGTGTAATAATTGGCAACCTTAAAGCAGTAATCACTTCTATTCACTTCTATGCCGGTGTACCTTCCACCTGTAGCTCTCAATGACCCTGTACAAGTCACCTCTACTCCGTGTTTGTCAAGTTTCAGCTCCATTAGATACTGATGAGCTTAGTGTTCGAATAGATGGTAGGACTCGACTTTCCACCCAATTAAACCTGTCGCGCTCGCTCTTACCATTGCGAGTGGTTCAGGCTTTGCCTGCTACAGGTTTCTGCGAGGTGTCCTTGAGTGTGTGCTGGCATGTTAGTGTACTCTCCTAGCTAATCCTTTTGAAGCAGCTTTCTCATCAAATCCGGCAGCACATGCTGAGAGCTCAGCTCCGTTTGGTGTCCTAGCCTCTCTCCACAGGAAGACAATTGGATAGTTTTGCTTGAATCGCTGCAGAAAGAGAGCTTTTCCAGGACAGAATTGGAACGAGGACCATGGCATAATGGGATGATTTTGTCGTTCCCCACACCCCCGACTTCCGCTCTCTTTTCTTCCCCGGTATAGCAGTGATGTCATATGGCTGTAATTATTTTATGGTTTATGTCTCCCTGTACTGAGGTACTGGGCTTCACTGTATCATGTCCCATTTAGCCGTTGCTGTACTGTAAACACAGTTTAACCTCCTCCCAAAAACAGCAGACAGATGAGGGCTGAAATGTGCTCTCATATAAGGGTCTCTCCGAGACTGATTTTCCATCCCACTCCTGCACGCTCCCAAGAATACTCCCACCTTCCTCCGTGAGGTTGAATTTCACTCCTGTCGGCTCCATTACTGCATGCTTGTGCTCCCTACTGTTGCTCGGCTATCGCTATTGTTCAAAATGGGTCTATTCAGACTAGTTTGTCCCTCCTCTGATCGTTCAGTAGTCACTCTTCACTGCGGGGCCAGAGCACCCCCTGAGCCTGGGTGTGTCTTGGATGCTTCACAGTGATTTGGCCCTTGTCATAGTCACTCTGGTCTTCACACCTGCCCATTTCTCCTGCTTCCAGCACATCAACCTCAAAGGCTGACTGTTCACCTACCATCTATTGTGTCCCAGATTTTGACAAGTGGCATAGTTATGAGATATTTACTGTGTTTGCTTGGTCAGAGAGCGACAGGTAGCACAGTGGGTTCTGTTATCACCTCACAGCAGGAAGGGCCTGGGGTCGATTCCCGGCCAGGGCATCCGGGGTCCTTTCTGTGTGGAGATTGCATGTTCTCTCTGTGTATACATGGGTTTCCTCCGGGTGTTACAGTTTCTTCCCACAGTAGAAAAAGACATGCAGCCAGGTGAACTGGAGATGCTAAGTTACCCCCTAGGTGTTCCTTCCGATTGATTGTTGGCCCTTTGCCCGGTGAGTTGTGGGATAGGCTCCAGATAGACACAGCCCAGAAGGATGAACCGGTTTGGAAGATGAGTGAGTGAGTGTTTTAGTATCTTGGCTCATGTATGTTCAACCTTGTTTTGTGGTTTTACTTTACCTTGCAGTGACACAAATCTGATGTTAATGTGTCAGGTCTGAGCAGCTTCCTTATGTGCGTCTAGATTGGGGTTCTAGGTTGGATACGCATGGAGTTCTTGACCATGTGACCTTTAAATGAGTGTAGCTCCATTTCCATTTTTTCACTTAATCGGAAAGCTTTTCCAGGACGGACATTAAAATTAAGATCATGCCTTAATGGGATGATGATTAAGTAGAGTAAGTAAGTAGAGAAGTAATGTCATATGGCTGTAATGCTATCATCTGTGGTTTGTACATCCCTGTCTTAGAGGTGTCTGACTTTGCTACGTCATGTCTCATGTAGTCTTTGTAGTACCATAAACGCAGTTAACCATACCCCCCAGCGACAGGCAAGCTGTTAACGAATGCTGAAAGATGCTCGCATGTGGAGCTTTCCATCCCACTTCTGCACGCTCCCAATAAAGTTTCATTCCACTCCCACTCTCTTCTGTGAGGTTGAATTTTACTCCCCTCTGCTCCGTTAGCAGGCTTTTGCTTCTGCTCCCTACTGTTGCTCAACTATTGCCATTGTTCGAAATAGGCTTGTTCAGGCTGTGCCGAATTTAAATCAGCCTGCAGCCTTGTAGGATGTGGATTGGCCTGGTAATCAACTGAGGAATCATTCAGTGAAAATGCTGAAGTTTTGAGTAATGCCACAGTCTTCAGTGCAGGAGTAAATGTGAAATTGAACTGAAGTCTATGTGATGTGCACTGTCTGATTTTCTGCTACTTTGCTCTGCTGCTTCTCCAGCTGCTGCTGCTGCTTCTACTGCATGTGCTGTTTCAACTGCTGCTGTTGCTTCTGCTTCTTCTGCTGCTGGTTCTTCTGTTCTTTATAGGCTACATGCACATACCGCTTTGCCATAAGGGTATGTCCTAAAGGTTGAGTCACACAGATAAAATCACCAGGGTTAATATAGTTAAAAATAAAACACAGTAAATAAATAGTTTTATCAAACAAGCAAGTTTCTCAATCGCTGACTCCTAACAGCAGCTCAAAGCTTGGGTTGACTTCCTGCAAGAACCCAAAGCCCACATGCTTACAGAACAAAGGGGAAGCATGGTTTAGTATAGGGCTACATAATGCATGTTTTTATTAATCATTATTGCAATGTGAATTTCCACAGTGAGTGCCCTGTAAGGAGATGTGAGCAGCGTGGAGCAGAGGAACAGTCCTACTCTAATTACCCTGCCCCCACTGCTCCACAAGACTGACTCACTTCAGCAGTGTTCAGATCAGCGCCCATATTCATAAATATCGCTCTCATTTACATTTATCCGTTTAGCAGACTCTCTAATCCAGAGTGACTTACTAAATGTGCAAACAGCAGCCTCAGATCCACAGTGGCCTTGTGCATGTGAAATGTGTTTTTCCGCCTCGACCTTGTTTTCCCAGCTCTCTCAGCTGGTTTTGTTCTTCCATGGAATGCTCACACGAATAGGCTATTTGTTCAGTAAATAAGTGATATTTGGGGTGAATAGTTTATAGTGTTGTAGTTGTAGTTGTAGAGATGGGGGTCTGTTTCTTCACTCTTTCATGGTTTAAGGTATGAACAGTTGGACCTGTTGTAAGACAAATCTCACTGTGTGTTTGCGGTTAATTACTTTATATGTACTAATAATAATTAAGGTCAGATCAGAGGCAAGGCTGTTAATAAAGTGTTGATGTTTTTTAGCAGCTGTCCAATAATTATTTCTTGCCTTTATTGTTTTTTGGGCTTTGCGGAGTGAGTTCAGGGTTCAGCTGGTTTTGTTATAGTTTTGTTCTTTGCTTTATAGCGATGCTGGCAGTGATGTTCATGTTTAAAACCAGGATGTCATTTAATAGCGGTGTAATTGCAAGTTTCATCATGATGTAATACCACGTCAAATGTGTAAGCCAGTGATTTGATTGTTTTTATTACTGCTGCTTTTCGATACAGGGGTCTGTAGATGATGAAATGATGATATTTCACACAGTCAAGCTTCCTGCCTTAGCCCGTGTTAGTCTTAGAAGTTTGTTGGTTTTCTGCTTGTATTTATTTATTTGTTTTTTTATTTAACAATCCCCACAATCCAAAACGTATTTGGTGATTGTGAGGTCGGGACTCTGAGGTGATCAGCTTCTTTGACTTGATGATATTCTTCTACTTTGTCTGTTCCCTTGTCTCAGTAATGACTTTAAATGGAAGTGGAAAGTGGAAGGATGAACTTTTTTTTTTTTTCTTTCTTTCTTTCTCCACATGTAAAGCACGAGTGAAGCTTGGCTTTCTTCTCTCTTTGAAAAATGATAGTTCTGTTTAGACGTGTGGTAAATGCAGCCGTGTCCAGAGCCTGATGCTCCTTTCCTCCCACTCGCGCTGCTCTGTTACAGCTGTCTTTGATGTGAGGCTACAATCAAACGGAAAGCTAAACTGGCATGAATGAGCAGGCGAAGACTAGTGGCCTGGCTCCGGCGTGGGGTTAGAAAAGCTTTGGCTCAGAGACACACTGTGAAGATATCATTACCGCCACTGCGGGGCCATTTCAATTTAATTTTGTTTGTGTTTTTTTTTCCCCCGACTGTTTGGATGTTTTAGGCTCAGTCCTTTGCCTACAGTTCATTTAAATGTACATTGCTTGTGCAATGGGTTGTAAATGTCCCAAATCTGTTTAATTAGAAAGACCTAGTTTGTGTGACTGTCTCCAGAGTTATGCACTAACTGGAATTCGAATTACTTGCGTGTTTCTAGATTACAGGATTGTATTGATGTAGGTTTTAATGAACATCTTATACCAAAATGTTTCCTTTTTGACCTTGGATGGAATATAAATAGATGTTTAGGGGTTTTGGGATGAGTAATTCAAATCCAAAAACAGCTGTTACACGAGCTCAACATGACCTGAAGTCGGCCCTAATTATTCTTGGTATTGCAGAAGAGAATTTTTTTCCACCTCCCTTTGCTCTCTATCTTCTCCTGACAAAGTAAATTTAATTACTAGGAGCGTGATCTGGACATAGATTATTTTAATTTTTAATTTGTATCAATGTCAGATTTCCCTCTGTCTGTTTCCCCGCACTTCCCACTTGGGGCTGAAAATTCTATTAGTGTGGAGAGGTCAATCCGGGGTGGAGACATTCTCTCCTCATCATACATAGCAGAACGGTCATGTACAGTTCAGTGCAGTCTAACGCGCATCGTTTTGTTCTTTTGGTTTAAGTCCAGTCAAAACAGCCATTAAGTTGTTCAGGTTTCAGTGTTTATACTGTACAGCATACGTCTTGGGCACTTAAGGTTATCATTTAAAATTTATCTGGACAGTAAGAGTATATTTGCCAGAAACATCACCATATATCCACCATATATCCATATATTCTCAGAAAGAAAAACAAATAAACACACATACACTAAAAAGTACAACAACAAAAGAAAGATATTCATTCGTTTATTAATTAGAGGTCCAAAACATTTTGCCCTTTTTACAGATTTCATAACACCAGTTCTCAAAGTGGCACTTATTAATATGGTAAACGAGCTGTCAGCCTCATTTTCAGTGTCCTGGATTCTTGGGTGTTCCTAGTTAGACAGCTAGATAGAGGACAGATTAACCATGAGCTGGCAACAGGGTTTTGGGCCCTCTGAGGGTCATAGACTCGTAAGGGCAACAAAGGCTACTGGTCTGGCCTTAATCTAAGTCAGTGGCATTTTAATGGTAGGATGCAACAAACGGTGCCTGTGTATGCAGCTGTGTAGCCGCTATGTAGCAGCTGAGCTGTGAGAATTCTCATGCTTATTATCCCTGTCGAAAGCAACTACACCGGCTATGAGTGTCAGAAATGGCCCTTTAACCAATGGAAGTTACCTGGTTCAATGACACATGCTTTCTTTTACATCACGTGACCGTGTCCGTGTCCGTGTTCGTGTCCGTGTCTCTGTCTCTGTCTCTGTCTCTGTCTTTGTGTGTGTTTCCCTGGGGAGTAGATGGTACCAGGATGCACTGCGGTTAGAAGGCAAGTCAGTAAAGGAAGTGTGATGGTATGAGCAATGTTCTGCTAGGAAGAATTCATGTACCACGTCACCTAATTAAACATCAGATCGAGTGCACCCCTTTATGGGAGCGGTACGCACATTGACTGACATGAGAAAAATTAAGGTTACAAGGTTTTGCCTTGAAATTCCCCAGATCTCAGTCCAGTAGAGCATCTGTGGGATGTGCCAGAATAAGAGATCTGCACCAGCTAACAGGACTTATGGTCTGTGTGCCTGAGACCACAAATCACTTTCAGAGGTTTTGTAGAGTCAAAAACTCTTTCCATGTCAGACCTGGGGGGCCGACAGCATATTAGGCATGCAGTCATAATGCTTTGGTTCATTTGTGTATGTGTTATTTGCTTTATTCCTGATATTAGAAACCAAGCTTGTCCTTAATGGCTGTTTTGTCTGGAAACTGAACAATTGAAGGATGGTCTCTGATTGTTGTACAGCATTGTAATACCCATCTGAAAGCTCGCTGAATGAAAGCCAGGCCGAACATTAAGCACACATTTGCATTCATACAACATCATGTTCCATTTTTGACCTCTTTCATTTTTTCCTCTGTTTTCACAGCTAACATGGCTGCAATGTATTATGGGTATTGTATGCTACCGGATGGCACGTATTGCCTGGCCCCACCGCCTCCTGGGATTGACGCCAGCGCCTACTACGGCACAATGCCTGCTAGCATGATGTCTTCGCACTCAACGTCTGGAGCCCCTCCACCGCCAGGCACCACTCCTCCTCCTGACCCTATGGTTGCCGTCCCATCAGCCGCTGCTGTTGCTGCTCCTGCCCCTGCCCCTGTTCCTGCTCCAGCCCTGACCCCTGTGTCTGCGACTGTCTCTCACACTGCCCCTGCTGGTCTTTCCACCACTAGGTGTGTATCTGACCTCATCCAACCTCACTGTAATATAGCAGCTGGTCTCTGCTGATGATAAAAGGTCCCATGTTTGTAATGGCCTCTGTTTCTTTCTTACCCTTTAGCTCTCACCCTCCTCAGGCTAGCGTGTGTCAACCAGTCGCGGCTCCCCCTGCTGCCATCATACCCCCACCGCCAGATATCCAGCCTGTTATTGACAAGCTGGCTGAGTATGTGGCTCGAAATGGAGTTAAGTTTGAGAGCAGCGTGCGTGCTAAGAATGACCCACGGTAAGTTGCCAGTGTCCGTGCCAAGTACAGGCTGAAATATTTGTCGGGCTCAAGCCGGGTTCAGGTTTCACGTCGGGGTTCATCACAGTCCGCTTGTCCCCTTAAACAGATTTTGACATGTGATTGCCCTTGCTTTAGATTTTCTGTTTACTCCATCCTTCCACTCTAATTTTTTATTATCTTCAGCAGTTTTTAATCTGGCACATAAAGTCACTTGTGTTCTTGGCAAGCCAGCTCCACTGAGCCCAGCAACTCCCTGAGGCCAGCAGGAGAACAAGGCATTATGTGACGTTAATCCAGACTTGGGACATTGTTTAAAGGGACTGACTGACAAGTATCTTGAGCCCTATTCAGATAGGATTAGTTTTACATGGGGAGGTGGAGTTATGGAGTTTTACTACAGGACGTCTGTAAAATGTATGACTGATTTTCTGAAATGGGTGTGGCTACTCAATTTAAGCAAGAGCTTTGCTACAGATTTAAACAACCCAAGGTATATGTGCCATGCACAATGAAACTAAATTCCTCCTTGATAGCCTCCATATTTGAGAAACCCATTTTCCACAGGATATGACAGAATATTTATACACGTCACACAGGAATAATATAACCTGAGATTATTTTTATGGCTTGTTGTACAGAAGGTAAAAGTCATGTAGTTGGTAAAAATGACTGACATGACACATATGGGGGGGGACTAAAATCATTACGGAACTTCGTAAATGATTTCTCTACCCCGCCTCCCCATGTAAAATGTATCCTGTCTGAATAGGGCTTTAATAAAGATACAGTTTTTGGATAGCTAATATTTGTTATAGCTGTAATTATTCTTTTTTTCCTGTATAAAATAAAATAAGTTAAGTGTGTTTTAACAGCTGACATTGTCTTGGCATTTTGTCTCCATTGAATGAATGTCAGGTTAAAACACTTACCAATTTGGCTAAATGGTTACAGTGTAAACAGTCATTTGGAGTTTGATGTGAAAATGCACCAGTCTAGAATAATTTACCAAGTCTGGATTGTTTACAGCGGTGCTGATGGAAACCAGATGCCAAGGCTTTTTAATGCCCCTAAAAGCTACTTCGCAGAAAGTGCAGTGGTGATCAGTATGTTGCCTGATGCCTGAGACATTGGTTTGTAATAGCTTTGAGAACATGTGGGCCAAACGTGTGTAATATGAAAAGGTTTTATCAT
>JAMWET010002498.1:122500-127500 GCA_024036415.1 Prochilodus magdalenae
CTGTGCCTCTCTGAAGCAGATGTTGAAGTGTTTAACGCATGTCTCCATCCCTGCTCCCAGAGTGGACACCTTTTGCTTATCAGTTCACTTTCAGCCATTGGCCATGACTGTGAGGTGTGAGCAAATGTGACCTGAGTGTACTAATTTGAGGCCCAAGGTCACGATTTGGGCTGGAACATGTATTTGATAAAAATGCGTACGTTCAATAAAGTGTGTTCCCTCTTTGCAACTCTATGCGCAGTTGTTTATTGTTCTGACAGGAAGCAGACTTGTATCAGGCTAAATGCTAACAGGTCAACGTTAGCGATCTGTTGTCTGGGCCATGGAACTTGTTGAAACAGCTGAATCCAACATGGTCTCAGGTCGTAGTCAGAAGAAGGGCTTGCTAAGTGATATAGAGCTCTGATTAGAAACAATGGTGTGTTTTATTCCATGTGCATATACAGATGAGTTTGGTATAGCTATGTACGGCTAGCTTGTACGCAGTGTTATTTCCAGGAACATAGGAGAGCATGCAAACTAACTAACTACGTGACCAGCAGTGGGGAAACGTATTCAGGCCGCGTCTGTTGGCATTGTGCCCTAGAAATCAGCTTCTAAGTCGTGTCTGCTGTCCCGCACCATTCATCAAGGTCACATTCAAATGTCACAGCAAGTGTTGCTAGATTGGCTGTAGTTTCTTGGGGCCAGGTTATGATCTCATATCGAGAAAATCTGGATGCTACTCTTGATACCTAAAACCTGATAATCTTCAACATCCATTTAAAGCAAGCTAATTATGTCTTGCCTGAAACGGTCACTTGCTGTGGGGATTTATTTGAAGGACAAACTCATTGCAGTTACTTAGGAGAGACTTCCTGGTGGCTAACCTCAGAGTGGAATCTGATAATAGGAGCCATCGCACCCAGTAAGATACCAGCCTTTTATTTCCGAAGTTGAAACTTCCTGTTAGGAGACATACTTGCAGTGCTCGAGGTGTCTGCTACAGAAACTAGAATTTCGAAGGAGTTAGCTGATCCTGGATCAGTGTAGAATGAAAGGCTGCTGGATCATTGTAGCCTAAAAGCAGGACTGCTCTCAGATCTTCCATACACCAGCACACCTAGCTCCTGTTACTCTGTAATCCTCAGAGCTCACATGTGGGGATAAGTCTTCGTAGGTGTAGCTTTACCTACAGCCCTCCTGAGGAGACTTTAGACTCGCAGCCTGCAGCTCCCCAAATAAAAAGAGAGGGGAAGAAAATGGGAGTCAAGAGATTAACCTTGTGGAAATCAGGAGTTATGGAGGTGAAGAAAAGGAAATGAAGAGTAAAGGAGAGGGGGAACGAAATTGAGGAGTATTAGAGGGAAAATTGGAAGAAATGGCCCGTTTATCTCGGCACAGCAGTGCAGGAGTAGCGTCCATGTCTGTTTTTATTTGTTGGGCGTCCTTGTAATTTCTCTTTTAGACCAGGGGTTGTGTTCTCTGTCCAGCGCTGCTGATTTGGCTAATTTCCTCAACTTTCTGAGCCATTTTAAGCCTAATATGTGCAATTTTCTGTGTCTCTCAACCTTTTATTGGACATCCAGCATGATCAAGCTCTATGTCAACAAGAGAGATGAACATGTTTGCTTCCTAATTCTCCGGAGCGCGAAAAAGAAAATTATTTTTACCAGGTTTTTGGTTTTCTGATGGCTGGCATTTTTGAGCTTAATGGCCAAACCTCCATTCCTTTTTCAGGTGACTTTACAGAACATCACTCTCTAAACTAGTAAACCAAATGTTTCAGACATTTAATCTGCCCATGTCCACTTGGTCTTAACATTTTCATATTGGTGAAATCCCTCACTGCTTACTCTGAGGGAGATTTATCCATTACTCTGTTAGCTCAAGTGAAGTTTGAAGTGTCTGCTTCTGCAAAAGAACTTATTCCTTTTTCCTAATTATCATATTCATCATTACTGGATTATTTTTATTGACTGGATCCATTATTGGGGGGCGGGGTGATATACAGTATTATATATGGGGAAACTATACGAGTTGGCACCATTGCATACACGCACCCTCAGTCTGGGACCACCATATGAATAAATGATTGTGTTGAGTTCTTTCTTTGTGTGGGCTTCTTTACAGTCCCTGTGCGTTATGGTGTTCTATATGTGAAGCAGCTCCAAGCTTGTCTTGGTTCTCTGCAGGCTCTGCATCATTCATGGCGTTTGACCGTTAAACAGGGCTTTTGTCGGCGATGTTCTGCTCTCCCGCTGGGCCCGAGTCAGTTGGGGCTAATTTTGCTTGAGCTTGATAAAGGGAGAGCTGCAAGTTCAGAGAAAGGACACACAGCCCTGAGCCGACAGCAATCAGTTAGTTCCGTGTGCACTTCAAGCACACTCCTGCCTCAGAATGCAACTGAAGTACGGGTGCGTGTTGTCAACACTGTGCTTGCCAAGCACGACAGCCTCCTCCACTATTAATCCTCCATCCAGCTGTCTCATTGCTGTCATCCTTTACAGCTGTGAAGTTCTGATGTGGAATGAATGAGCATGCTGGATTTCCGTACTTGGCACTTGACTTGCCTAAAATGTGTAGCTTCAGTCTGTGTTACGGTTGGGAGGTCCTTTTCTGACAACGTTCCTGCTCCACTAGGTGCTTGTCTGAGTCTTTCCACTAACTTAAGATCATCAAAGAACACTTGGCTCATTTCGAGTTGAGCGTGTATATGCTCATTTGCCTCAGTGTTTAATGCTCAGGGTGCCGCTTCATAGCGAAAGACCTTTGGTTCAGATTTCACTTTGTCTCTACAAAGTCTGGCAGCTCCAGCTGAACCAGGTTTTTATTTTCGTTGAGTGTGTATATCTTTTGCCCCCTTCACCCCCTCCGTAAAGTCTTTTACAGCGTAGTGTTAGTGTGCACACTTTTACAGGGTGCTGTGGCCTCGGGATGAATTGATTTTCTTTTTCTTTCACTCCCTCAATAAGATTTAGGCTTACCACGTGTGTTGAAAATCAATTTTATTTGAACTTATTATGGTGACCTTAAAGTTAAGCAGCCTGTGAAACTTTGCACTTGCTTTTAATTACAGTCTAGCCTCTATACTGCACACTCGCCTGTTTTCACTGCGGGAGAATTCAGTCATATAACTAATAGTTTGGCAGAAAATCAAATCTAGCCGTTTTTCTCCCTGCGTCTAATGTAATCAGTCGAGATGGTAGCTTTTCTAAGTTTACTACCTCTGTTTTGCACAGCAGCTAAAAAAAAATATGTGCGGATTTCTGGCACTATGTGGTAGGGCTGTATGGGGAGAGCATATAGTCAGATCTTCATATTGAACGGCCAAATCAGATTTGACTTTTCACTCTTCTCTCTCCCCCTCCATGTTGTCCAGCGAAGTCCATTGATATGAATTTCAGTGATTATTTTGACCAGATTAATATAGGCAAATAGACTCTTCGGAACATATCTTTGAGCGTGTAAAACTCTGTACAAGGCAGTTGCATATGATTAAAGATTTGAAGTGCGGCCTGTTTATAATGTCTGGCCGCTGTGCCAAGTTGTGAAATCGTAAGGCAGGTTAAACACATGCCTCGTAGTTTAAAATAAGCTCTTATATTCTGATACGCTGTAGGCTTTAATTTTTCCTACCCTTTTCAATTATATACCTAATTTGTAGCAGGCTAATCGGCGACATATATGCATTCATTTTTATCTACCTTAGTCTCATACATACAAACTTTTTTATTAATATTATTTTTTTTATTTAATATAGACCGTGGTTCTGTAGAAGAGCCATTTGCGTGCTTAAACAGTTCTTTGCGTGGTGAAATGGTTCTTCAGATTCAGAGAATGTGCTGTTTTTTGTTTCTGTATGTTACCAAAGTAGGGTTCTTCTATTGTTATTTGTGCATTGTAATAAGAGAAGAGCCCTATTAGGCTCTGCATACAGAACCATGTACATAATGTTCTCCAACCATCAAAATACCATTTTCCCAATCAAAGAACTTTTTAAGCCTGCAAATGGTTGTTTGAGTGTTCATGGTTTTTATGGAACCTGTGTGTCTACTAAAGAACCCTTAAAGATCCAGGTTTTATTTACAAGCCTGCAGCTGCAGCATCAACCTACCTACCAAAGCTTAGATGCTCAGCATGTCTTGGTAGATTGACTACTGTTGAGGTACAGCAAAAACTGAAAATGTGATTACTTTATTCAGAGATATTGCTTCAGGTTTCCATGGTGTCCGTTGGGGGCTATTATAGCGTTAGTAGCTGAAGAGCATGTACCATTTCTAATAATGTCTTACACTGTTATAAAGACTGCAGTCAATTCTTGTCTTTTTTTCCTTCCTTTTGTCTTCAGTTAATTTGCTCGAGGCCTGCCTTACAACTTTACAAAGCAGTTTACAGGGTCCAGGCTGATGGCCTAGTTTATGAATAGTGTTATTTTTATGATGTCTGTGGGAGGTAGGGGAGCGTGCCTTCGGTTTGTTCAGGGAAGGCTTTAAAGCTCGCGTCTGGATGTGTTTTGGAGTAGATTTTTGGTTTTGCTTGTTTTTTTTGCAGCTGGTCAAGTTTCTGTCGTTTACGATGCTGTTTGTGACAGATGGAGGAGTTGAGTCACAGTCTCTGGCACTGCAGGTCTGTGTTTGATTTACTGGCAGCAGAAAATCTGGAATGATAAGGGAAGTTTAAGTACCTTTACGTTGCTAATCGGCCTCATTAGCGTTAAGAATCAATGAATTATGGCTTAAATGGGGCTCTGAGCTTCAAGTACATCTCATCTGTATTGATGGATGCAGAATCATGACCTCATTTTCTAATTCCGAATTCCATCATTTATAATTTCATATCCTCACTTAAAAGTTAGAAGGTATTTATAATCCAGATCACTTTTCTCAGTTATGGAAATGCACTCGTAAAGATCAGTCATGTCGGCATTTGAATGCCATAGCATAAAATCAATGGCGTAGTCACTCGAGCTGTTCTCTGATGCAGCCACAGAAGACTTTTTATTATTCCTTTTTTCTGAA
>JAMWET010002498.1:132500-152500 GCA_024036415.1 Prochilodus magdalenae
TGCATGCTAACAGATACACACATTACGATGCATGGCTGCTTGAAGATTGACAAGCCTTTCCCTGGGGCTGGACACAGTGTGTCAGTCCTTGGGCCTAGCCTCAAAGATGTTCTGTAAATATATGCCCACACACACACACACACACACACACTGCGGAAGTGTCTCCGTTCTGGCCAGATGCCAGCCTGCGGGGCTGGCTCTGGTGTCTTTCAAGGCTGGAAACGTGGCTGTGACAGTTCACCTCAGGGCCAGCACATTGCAGTGCCTGCTCTAGCTTTCCTCAGCCCTAGTTCTGTATGCTTTCCTGCTCTCTGGTATCTTCCAATCTATCGTCAGGATTCAGTGCTGGCTGTCAGTCGAATCTCTGAGTGTTAACACGGCTCACGTTCATCATAGCGTTAAATCATGTATATGGTTTAACCACTGTGGTCATCTGGTTGGTCTGCCTGTTGGTAGCGCTCTTTGTCTTGGCTCTAGAACCTCTTGGCTTTTACCTTGTAGAGTTATAGCCTTCTGACCAGTAGACCTGGGTCATAGAGCAATGGGAACCCAACGATGTTGCTTTGGCTGTTTTATTAATGAGGGTTAATGGGGAACTATGTAAACGTGTATTTGTGTTATGTTTATTCTCCTTTACTGTTAATGGGGGCATTGTTCCCCTTTTGTTTTGGGGCATTTATAAGAGGTTATGCTAAGGTGGAAAGGTGTAGGCTTGGTTTGTGGGGTGTTAGGGTGTTAATGGTTAGAAAGGTTGTAAAACTCTGAAATTGTAGATTCATGGTTTCTGAATTCCAGAGCATTGTAACTTACTGACAGAATTTAAATTTAAATTTGTTTATTTAAAACTTAATACACATGACCATATAACTCACCCACACACGTTTAACACTCTGAAGTTTCACCACTAGAAGGAGCTATTAGGAAGCCAATCATGAACCCATACCAGCAGACTCTCAGGAGTGAGTTTTTCAGTTATATCTTTAAAAAGTGTGATAATGTTGTGACTAAGCATTATTATTTAATATTAAAATGTGAGTTTTGTTAAAGATTTAATTAAGTCAGTTAAAGCTGCCCAAACTGTAAGTTAAAGATGGCGTCTGGAGCAGTGGGGATGTTATTGATTGGTACTGCCTTGTAGCTGGCCCTTCACCAAGGCTTTACTTTTTATATCGCTAATTTTATTCGATTGCTTATTATCCGGTCAATCCAGCAGGGACTCGTAAGGGGAACAGGAGAAATAGTGGTACGATATGAGTTTGATGCAAATGTATCTGGTTTGTTACGGTTTGAATCTGATGTGGCTGGGTCTATCTGCACAGCTCAGGCTGGTGTTCTTTATTCGAATCTGCATCTTTATGCCTCAGTCTGCAGTGCCCGAGTGTACCTTTTGAAAAGGTGAAGAAAGCAGCGGATGTTGCGCTTCTTGTCCTTGAACATGGTTCTGTTTGTCATGTCTTATTGTGCTTGTTCCTCGTGAGAGGCACCAAAACCTCCCTCACATTTAGCTCCTCGGTGTTCAGAGCCCATTCGTGTTCTACCGCTCCCTTCCCTCTCCTCTCCTGTTTTATTTCTGTCTTCCTGCTTTATGTCATTGCCTTCTGGTTTCTTTGCTCTCACCTCTTTGTCTCTAGCTCTTACCCCTTCCATCTTCCTTTTTTTCCTTTTTCTCCACCTCTGATTCCTTCCTTTTCTCCTTGGTTATTACTTTCTCCTGGTTTTCATAGATGGGTGTTTATTTTCACAGCCACATCCACTCTGAGATCTGGGGTGGATCAGGAAGTTCACAGCTTGATTTATTGATATTGTATTGAGTTATTTCAGCACTATTGCCCACCAATACAGCTTATTAGAGATAAATGATGCCATAATACAGAATCATTTTTTGATTATATAGGACAATGAAGCCCATATCAGTTAGAAAATGGATACATTCCAGTTCTGTAATCTGATTGGCTGAGCTACTTTTTAATTGTAAAGTACAGCTGTATGTAAATGTTTAGGTAACCCTAATCAAACTAGGTCTTCTGTATTAATGCACTTAACTGCACTTAATTAAAGCACACACACACAGACACTAGCTAGAGGGCAGAGACCACACTTGGGAGCGGTGGGCAGCACTATGTCCCCCGGAAGCAGTTGAGGGTTGGGTGCCTTTTTTAGATTCCAGGAATTTAACCAATCCTGGTTTCCTAACCTCCAGCCCTTTTGAAGGGGTATATGTGTGTGCAAATATTCGTGATAAAATGACAGGAGGCCTAAATAATAAAAATCTATCAGAATAGCTGGGTTAGACAATGGCCTTCTGGGAGTTCTGTATTTTATAGTTCTGAGGTCGTATTGGCCACTCGGTGCTCTCTCAAGATAAACTAACTAACTCCATGTCAGTGGAGAAAGAGGAAGAAATGCTTGTCTGCCTTATCGCTTGCAGATGCTCAGTTTCGATGTAGCTATGTTTTCGTAGGGTGTTTTAGAGCCTTTGAAATGACATGAACATTGAACATTGCTGTGTTCCAGTTTCTCCACCGCTGATTGCTGAATTGTTTGCGCTGATCCTCTGCTGTGAATATTAATTTAGTATTTGGTATTGCTGTATCAGGCAGCCCTAGCCAGGAGGACCTCTGTGAAGTTACTTTTGTACGTTCCTCTCTCCTCTGGCTGCCTCATCATGCTGTGTGCGGGTGAGGATGGGTTAGGCAGGGTGGGAGAGCTGCTTTTTTTAGGAAGCAGGGCTGAACAAACCGCCTCATGTAACGAGCAGCCATGGGCCACCGCACTGATAACTTGATTAGTGTAAATAATCACACTGTACACAAGGCCTGCAGCAACTCATTTAGAGTTATTAGTTACAGAAACATGGGCGGAATAGCAAAATTACTAAGTCTCTCTCTCTCTATCTCTCGCGCCCTCTCCCTCTCCCACTTGCTCTCACTTGTTCTCTCTCGCTTGTTCATTTTCGCACTCTCCCGCTCTCTCTGTAGGGCGCTCTCGCACTCTATCTCGCTCTGTTTTTCTCACGGACATGCCAACATTGCTTCCCTCGCAGACCAGTACTCCACTGACTGTCATCCCACACGACAGGGTCCATCTTCATTCTTTTGGCTTTTCTTATTCTTCCTCTCTTTGTTGAATTCCACTCATTGTTCCTACTTACCCTCTCTGCCATCTGAACAATTTGACAGAGAAATTCTTCTGCCTCATAAAGTTGTCATCCAGATCCTCTCGCGCCACAGCATGTTGGATCACAGTTTCTTTGAGACTGACGTCTGCTGTTTCAACCACACATTAATAAAGAATAGTATATTCTATTACACAGGATAAAAATGATTATACTACTCGGGCTCTAGTATTAACCTTAGTCTGTGAACTCAGTGTAGAACATTGTGTCCCAATTAAGTAAATGCAATATAATAATAATAATAATAATAATAACATTATTATTCATTATTATTATTATTATTATTGTTATTATAATAATTATTATAATTATTGTTGTTATAATTATTATTATAAAAATATATTCATGATTTCTTGAGCTCACACCAGGTTTGGCCAACTGAACCAGCCCAACAGTGAACAGTACCATGCCCCCCCCCTCCCCCCTTTTTAATGTTTGTTTAATATATATTGTGTATGTATGTGTGTGTGTGTGTGTGTGTGTGTGTGTGTGTGTGTGTGTGTGTGTGTGTGTGTGTGTGTGTGTGTATATGTATGTATGTATATATATATATGTATATGTATATATGTGTGTGTATATATATATATATATATATATATGTGTGTGTGTGTGTGTGTGTGTGTACATATGTATGTTTGTATATGTGTATATATGTATGTGTATATATATATATATATAATATGTATATATATATATGTATATATGTATATATATATATATATATATATATATATATATATATATATATATATATATGTGTATATATATATGTATGTATGTATGTATGTATGTATGTGTGTGTGTGTGTGTGTGTGTGTGTGTGTGTGTGTGTGTGTGTGTGTGTGTGTGTGTGTGTGTGTGTGTGTGTGTATACATACAGACTAAATGCCTAAAATAGACTAAAGTTGTAAATCTTATATACTTATCCTAGTATTTTATAGGAAGTGAGTGGACACACAGATGCATGTCATTGACCCATGTATAAAAGAGTATGAGTCTGAGAGGTGCCTACTTCAAGCTTAGCTGACCTGGGGCACTGAGAAAACGAGTTTAAAATCCCCTGCAGTGGCCTCTGCCCTCACTTCCCTATATTTGTCAGGCTAGGGCTCCTTATTCCCTTGCTTTGATCCGGCTTAGCTCACCTCATGCATGAGACGCCGTACATGTTGACCGTGCACCACTTTCTCATGGAAAAGCTCTTAAAGCTGCATTTTTACTTTACAGAACCGCTTCCCTGTCATGCTTCATCTGTGTGCTTTTCTTCTGTTGGCACTGCCCACAATTTACAAGGCTTCAGCTTCATCATGCTGCGGTCCTGCATATAAGTTAACTGGACTCCACAATGCAGGAAGCTCTGCTCATAAGCAAAGCTATAGAAGAGCCCCACTCTGATATTAATGTGCATTTGATATTAATGCAGCAGTGTGGGATGACACGGCGCCTGTGGAGAATCTTCAGACACCTAGAATGAATTGAAACATTAATGAAAGCACTTGTCCATACAGGGCCAAGCAACAAGGCAGAAACAAACACAGAGCAGCTCTAAATAGCTTGCATAATTCAGAGCAGCAAAACGGCACTTCGCTTAAGGCGTTGGAACATGTATTTAAGCTCTTTCCTACCCGGCCTGGTCTCTCTCCCCCCAGCCATGCACCACCTCCTCCTGTTTCTATTGAGTGGCCTGTCCCAAATCTCATCATCTTTGAATGTACTCCCATCAGCTCTCCCATCATCCTTCACCTCTGCAGGGAGAAAGATTTTTAGGCAGGCTAATGGCCTCGTGACCCCTCATCTTACGCCAGGCTGTGCAGACGAGCCACCGACACTTCCTTAATAGAACTGTAAAATATTGAAAAACTTCTATTAGTGACATAACTTTGCCTCCACTTCCCGTCACCCTCGTGCCGTCCTCAGTTTTTCCTTTCTGTCTCCCCCTTCTGCCCTCCCTGTCTCCATCTCCCTCCCTCCTGCTGTTCAAATTGGTCCAGACTTCTGGGCTGCACATATATATCGAAATAACAATGCAGTTTTTTCAGGCACTGTGCAGGTTGACTCTAAATTGACATTTACACTGTATTCAGAGCCTCAGCTATTCATGTAGCCAAATTTGTTCAAGGGTTTATACTGTGCTCTCCTTTTAAAGACCTATTTGCAACAAGTATGTCTTTTACGGATGGACAAAATGGAAGTTCTACCTTTTGGAAATGTCACACTTGATGGGCTTTGGCGCTGCAGAAAAAAATCTCAGCAAGCTCACTTTTGTGGGAGTGCTTTAAAAATCAGGCTGTCCAATCAGAGCTCCATTGTCATGGTCGCAGCCTAGCAGATGGACATCAGTAAGGCTGAAGAACGACTAACTTTGCTTGTGGAAAAGCACAAAAGCTTATGTGACTAGTAAGACATTGGTTATGAAAGCGCAATGGTTGGTAGCTAAAAAATGTTTTTGTGAAAAGTATGCACAGTTATCCCTTTCCCCTTTCCCTTTTCTTTTTTAAAATGTTTTCATAATAATTAGGGATGCACCAAAATGAATTTTTATGCGACGCCAAAACCAAACAAAATGAAACCTTTAAAAAGTTTTAAAAGTTTTTTAACATTGCCTAAATTAAATAGGCTAAATCCCAGATAGCAAGCAGATATGGGCCATATCTGACATTGATTTGTTGGCACTGGCAGTCTGCTGTGAGCCAAGGTGGCCTACATATTTACAACATGCATTTAGCCCACCTGTACCAGCACAGATGTGGTCCTGTTCTAGCACAGACACAGTAGAATTGCCTACTTTTGGCCGAGGTGTGGCCCTAGTAGTGATCTTATGTGGCTCACATCCTGCTACTGGAAGTGGTCCACCAAAGTGAACTCAACCCATCTGACAAGTGGGACAGATGAAAATAGGGAATGTGGGCCAGATTTGGGCCAGAACAGTTTTGCTGGCTGGGAAGTATTTTTGTGTTTTTGTCCTGGTTTTCCCTCAACAATTACTGAACTGCAGTTTAAACATCCAACAAACATTCTGAACATCTTAACATCCCAGCAGACACACCAACAAAGCACAAAATGACAAAAACACCATCCATTTAAAGAGGGTGCAGGCACTTGTGAGGAAAACACCAGAGAAAAGGCGCGTGCGTGACGGGAGACTGCGCGTGTGCACGTCTACTGAGAAGCTGCGGTCTGTTGGCCTTGCCATAGCCGCTCTGTTCTGTTCTCTGTCAGGAGCTCAGGTGGCTGTTTTTTGTGCCTTTTCTGGCCAAATACTAAAAAATACCTCCCCATTTTTTTTACCCATGTTTTCTTCAAGGCCTTCATCAAAGAGGACTAATCATGGATCTTATTTCTCTGTAGTTAAGATGGTCATGTATATAAAATTCTGATTCCAGATCAGAACCTCTATATCCCGAAGGCTGGTTTAGGCTTCACCCCTCTCTTCTGTTGACTCTGCTCATCCTGGCCTCAGACTCGTAGCTCCACAGATTCGCACAACGTGTAGTTGTCCACAGTCTATCTGAATTACTCCTACCCATACACCCCTTCTCCTTATCTCGATGCGAATATCGTTACGTACAGAAATAGATATCAGCTTAAAAGGGATTCCTGCAGTGTGCGGCTACTCTGTGAAGCTCTGTTCATTTTTACTGCTCACAGAAAGTCATGCTGTGTCCTACACCACACTGGCAGGGCTGCATGAAGATGTGGTGGTGCTTTGAGAGGGGTTTGAAGATGCAGTTTTATAAGAAAGACTTTCTAGGGCTGGCAACATTAACCCTTAAAATTTGGAGTCCAAATGTGTCTCGGGTGATGGACTACATCTGGGCGACGTGGCTAGTAGTGTAAATGACATTTTCCCAACTGTCTCCCTAAAGAAATGTATGGTGGACTATAGCTGGAAGGCTGCGTAACACAACATTACAGCTGCTTTTAAAGCATTTTCTTCTAACTGTGCGGATCGTAGTCTGTACACTCTCAGGAAGCATGCTATCATCCTTTAACTTGCCAGAAAGAAACTGATATATGAGCTGTTACTTGAGGAACCCATGGAAAGCCTGAGCCTTAGAAGGCAGAGTTCTCCACTGTGTTATCCTCAGTGCTCATGTTTTCGGCTGTTTTCTTTCCCCTAACCACATCAGTATTACCAGTGGTTGGAGTATTATGGGATGTGTAAGGCCGTGTAAGATACATCCACGTTGCCTTCATAAAAGGCAGAACGAAGGAAAATTAGATTCAGACATGACTTGAGTGCCATGCTGCCTCAGAACACTATGAGCTAGCAGCATTTATTATGCGCCGGACACATCCCATATCTTCCTACCCCTCTTCTCTTTCCTGTAAAAAAATAAAATAAAATAAAAAGCACTTGAAACAGCCCCCTCCCCCCCCCAACACCCCTCACAATCCCCAGTTTTCTTTAGGGGCACTCTAGCACTTTGGTTGCTCTGCATTATGATTCCTGGGTATTTTTTTACCTCTAGTGCTTCAGTCATCATAGCCTACAATGACCGCGTATGAAGCAAATACAGTGGTTAGGAGTAGCATAAAGGGCAAGCGTACCCAGGAGTCATTCAGACTTTGGAAAAAGATGCTCAATATGTAGCGCCTTTTATTTTCTGTCCTTCTGGCTTGCTTATGTCCTTCTGGCTTGCCTATTATGTGCTGCTCATTTATTTTGCACCTTACTCTTTGAATCTTTTTCTCTCTTTCAGGGTTCCGTAGTGCGGAGCAGCGAGGGAGGCAGCACAGCCAACTGTGCCTCAGACAAACAGAGTAACGAGGGCAAACTCATTAAAGGTATGATTGGGTCACACATCCTTTCATAACCAGACCCACCAGTCTCCCTCAAATGACCAAATAAGTCATTCTTCCCTCGCTCTGTTAATTGGGCCTGTTGTCCCGAATATGCCCAAATTTAATATGGGTGTTCGTGGAGCAGCGTCATTGCGAGGATGGCACTGTGTTAATGCTCATTCTGGTGAGATATGAGCTGCACTGTAATGACCCTGTCTTTGGTCCTAATGCCCATCAGTGCTGGGCCCATTTTCTTGCCCAGCGAGGAAGGTTAATGACCAGGCCTAAATGAGACCGATTTAGTAATAATACTGTACCAGAGTGGGTTTAAGGGGAGTCTGGCCATTTCCTATTTTCTCTCGTTCTATCAAAAACATGACAGAATATGCCAGAGGGTGCCCGCAAGGGGGTCATCTATGAATATGGTTGAATAGGGCAGAATGGCAAGAAATGAAACGTATAAGTTCTAACCAGGTTCAGGTTCACTGATGTCATGATAAGAGGCACCATATGTCCCAGAACTAATGCACTTCTCACTCGCTTTTAGTGCAGCTGAGTGTTTACAGCTTAAAGGCACTGAACAGAATTTGAAATGGATATGGTCTAATTAAAATGCATATATAAACAATTTGTCAATAAAATCAAACAGTTAAATTAAGCTAATGTTTTATAAATAAATACAGCTTATTTAAAAAGGCAAAAATAACTGAAAATGTTACAGTGGTGTTGAAGAGTTTGGTGTTCAGAAAATGAGTGCACTTTTCTATATATAATATAAATAAATATGGCATTTACAGATGGTTATTTTGCTCAACTGCCCCATTTTGACCCATTCCTTTAGGAATACTTTGGGAGTGCTCTCTAGTATTTGACAAACCCGTTAGAGTGGCATTTCTCCTCTCTACAAATTGTCATTTGTACCTCCGTCTCTCACTTCCCAGCATCGTTTGCCCCCATCTGTTTTGCCATCAAGTCCAAAGAGAACGACATGCTGCCTCTGGAGAAGAACCGCGTGCGGCTGGACGACGACTCGGACGAGGACAGGGAAAAACAGGAGGAGCAGGATGGAGTGGAGCAGGCCATGGCGGGGATGGATGTGCATAGAGAGGCCCTGCCTCCTCCACAGCCTGAGGAAAAGAAGCCTACGCTATCTCTGGAGGAGCTGGAGGCTAAGCAAGGTAGAGCGCACCCCTCCCACACACATGTAGAGCGACCGGCGCAACCTCAAACTGCGATCCCCAGGATCACCTGAAAATACAGGATAATGCACCGCCAACTTTCAATAGAACCTTCTCTAAAATGCTCTCGGCGTAGGACTTGTGGGGTTTTTTAACTCATTCTGTCAGCTTCTAGATTAGGTATGGTGAATACCAGCCATCGTGTCTTTGTTCAGCTTCTAGCTACTGGCTTTTTATATTCCCGCCGTGTACACAGAACACAAAAAAGTCAACACAAAAGTTACATAATCATCTTCTCATTTATTTAATCACACCTTATTGCAGAGCTACAAGGCTATTCTCAGCAAACTGCGATGAAGCACTGTGTAGGCTGAAGGGGACAAGAAGCAATTTGTTGAACGTTATGAAAATCACTCTCAGTGATGAATTACTTTGCTATAGGATTATCTAGAATTAGCAGCAGTTGCAGCCCTTTTGCAGCCAGATGAAGGTGCTTGCGAGCATAGTGTCATCCTTTTTCTGTCTGATGGAAAAGGCAAATATATTCAGATAAGGCCTTTAAACAAAGTGCACTTTCATATAAACAGATGTGGGCTTGACCTGCTTTTCCATGGGCATGTATGTTTTGACTCGCTCTTCCATATGAAAAGATGCCGTATTTTGTTCTGTGAGCTCGACGGAACATATTTCTGCTCAAGCTCCTTATCAAAGAAGAAAAGCTGTACAGCCAGAAAGGGTTACGAAAGGGTTTTAAAGATTTGGATGACGTTCACCACCATCGAAACTCTGCTTAGGAGTGGGCGTCCCAGTGCAAGGGTGTCCCACAAGGATCAGTGCAAGGGCGTACTGTAGTAATCCGTAAACAAGTTATAAAGAGCTGTCGGGTCACAGCTAAAGATCTGCAGGCATCACCTACACTTGATCATAACACTGCTGAAAGAAAAACACAGAATAAAAGTGGTGTTTAAGAGGCCACAGAGGATTTTACTCCAAAAAAGAAAATCAAACAACAGTTTAACAACACTCCAGTAAACAAATCTATTCAAATGTGTTTTACTTTAAGCAACTGGAAATCAGAGTCTAATAAAAGCGATGCAAGTAAAGCAGAGTACAGGCGTTAAACTGAAACCATCTGAACTGATTATGTATTTTTATTACACCTTGTTTTTGTGATGAAACACACAGAGAAAAGATTCCTGCCTGAATTAGATGTTTTGCTCTCTGCAAACTGACTAGAGGTGAAAATAGCCTGGATTCCTGCTACCCTCTTCCTGTCATTGTTGCTAATGAGACTATGGAATGAGAAATGCAGATTGTAACAGAGCTCTCGTCCGTTCCATGGGGAGAGAGAATTTATAATGAATACTGTGGATTTAAAGGAGTTTGTCTCACCTGTTTGTTACAGCATGCCGGTTGCCATGCAGCTTGCCATAAGCCGAAGGACCCGAGCCCCGAGTTCTGCTGGGAAATGTAGTCTGGGGGTGGGATCACAATTGGATCGTTCCATTTCTCATGCTAAACAGGGGGGGGGGCCCTCCAGTTTTAAACTTACCTGTAACTTACCAGTAGTTGGGCTAATCCGACAGCTTAATGGCTATTTAAATAGCAGACCGCAGCCATTTTGGGGGAGACTGGCTTGGTGGATGAATCTGTTTTTTTTAAGAAGTGCTATGCTTGAAAAACCTATTGGATATACTTGTAGCCACTTGTTTAGTTAATTTGTTTTTGTTTTTCCTTTTCTTTTAGTGTCTAAGTTTTCCCCTATGTGATTATTTTTGGGGGTTTTCTTTTAATCCACTGCACTTGACACTTGGACATAATAAACCACCTGGCATTTTCAGTTCCAGTTTTCTTTAGTTTTTATTTCAACTGGCACTCAGCTATCCTGCAACATTTTGGTGTCAGAAGTGGGATTTGAACCCACGCCTCCACGGGAGACTGCGACCTGGAACGGACGAGAGCTCTGTTACACAGATCATACTTCTTAATATAAAGCTCATATTTTTGCGCTTCTTGACCCAAAAGTAAGTTCAAGTTTAATTCTGCTAATTATAGTGTACTTCAGTGTTATAGGTGCGAGGTAAAGTTGGCTATGATAGAATGTCTTTGCTGTTTATCAGCTTGATCGTACACTGACAGATATTGAGATTTAGATGATGGTGTATTCTCATAAGATTTCCGAATAGTTCAGCAGCCTGGCTGGCCTACCACCATACTTTCCATCGGGATTGGGATCTGCATGGTCTTACCGCTTTTATCTCAAATCCAGCACTGCCAGTTGTCCTGTTTATCCTTTCTGGCCATTCGGAGGCCATGGCTTGTGAGCTCCAGGTGCTCATGTTTGCTGTTTTGACAGTGGAAGAGGTTTTGTTCTTGCGATGCTTCCAGCTTCTTGACATTGATGATTGGTCTCCAAAACTACAACTAGAACCCACTTAAATTCTTTTTAAAGAAATTAGAATTATAATAATTAGGAACTCTGTTACTAGTTTTTTCCTTGTTTTTGCTTTCTATGTGTGGAAAAAAATCACTTGTGTCCACTGGCAAGCTATTCACAGCATTATTGTTACATAGATGAGTACTTTCCAGTTCGAAGATATTCCTCTATACACATTGCGTGATTCATGAAGGTTAACAACCTTTTGAATTGTTTCATTTTTGCGCCCCCCATGTTCTAGTGGTGTGTGGTCGGAAGCATTTCTAATATACACCTTAGTGATACTAGCATTTCTAGGCTGCCAGTGATTGATATGAGGATGCTGTTGTCTTAAATTCTTGAGTATTCCAGTGCTTTCAGATTTTCATTGTAAGATTAACGTAATATATTAACCACTATATATATATATATATATATATATATATATATATATATATATATATATATATTTATATATATATATATATATATATATATATATATATATATATATATATATATATATATATACATTTTATTTAATTAAATATTTAATAATGAATGGACTTGGACTAATATTCGCACAACCGGTATGGCACACGATAACCAATAAGACTATTCCACTTCCTAGAGCCCTACGGTGCAACCCCTCTCCAACTCTTCCAACTGTTCCATACTTCATTTCCAATTGATGCTACCAACACAACATCCTGGAGTCAGAATTGAAAACACACGCAGCAGGATGACCCTATGCAGTCTGCCAGATACAGCGATAAGGCCCATCCTTGCTTACGTCACATGCACGGCCGAGTGTAAAACGTGAGTCATTTGCATGGCTCATGATGTCAAACCTACCCACCAAATTTCATTCCTCTCAGTTGGTTCTATCTGGGTGCAACTTTATGTGTAACTTGCAGTCCGTAGTTTTCCTCAGAATAATTTCTCTATAATTTCCTCAACTAGCAGTCCTGTTATTTATTTTTTTTTTTTATTGTCACAAGGGGGCTGTTGCTGTGGTAACTCTGTTAATAGTGACGAGCACAGGCCATCTCCTTTTTTTTTTTTTCTTCTTTGCAAGGTCGTTATATGTGAAGTGCAAGATTATCATCACATTATCTGAAGAAGCGTCAACACATCTCAGTGTTCAGTTGTAGTAATTATTCTTCAGTGAAGAGACTGACCTGCGCGCTGTCATGTCACAGTGACTGTAAATGCATTAAATTGCATGCATTGTACGAGTGAGCCTTGTGATGTGATGTGATGGGTCTGGCTGAATGGCATCCTCACAGTCGACACTAACTGTCCTGTTTAATTAAGAGGGTGTCTGTTGCACGGTTAACTTGGGAGAAGGACACCTCTCAGTCAAACCTACACATTTACGCTTCCTCCCTAGAGAATGATACTTACTCCCAGCTCATTCACCACAGTTCAGTTGGGGGACAAAAGTCCACACAAGCTCAGATATGCCACACTTTTAATGCCTAGCATGCAGATCCTGTTATTTTCCATAATGAATTAGGCTTTTTAAAGTTGATCTTATCGGAGTAATTGTATAAGCCACCGGCACAGAGCGTGCCATCCCCTGCAGTCCCCGAAATGTTCCGTCTTGCAGTTTAGAGTAGATCAGCCTGACGGCGGCTACAGCCAAAGATCTGCTAAGCAGCGTAACGGTGGGCTTATTAGCATAATAAGACCAGTGCCATGGAGCTGCTGAATGTAGCTTGGAGAAAGTGAAACAAATGGTACTGCAGTAAGGCAGCCCTCAGTCAGTGGCATACTGGGTTAGACTGCAGGGCTATTGATTGGCCCAGAGCTGCCTAATCTGTATTGATGGACTGTAAAAGGATCACAGTCGCATGCTGTGATTACCAATGCCCGGATTCAGCTACCAATCCCCCTTCCAGCTCTTATATCTTCTGTATTGGCTTTTACGTTGTTTATCAAACACAGAGCATGCTGGGGGACAGACTAGGAGTTTGTAATTTAGGCTTATCTGCCTTAGGCTTATTGATTTAACTTATTTAATTCATTTAAATAAATGTATTGCCTTAACTTATGTAATTCATTTTAATGAATTTTATTGATTTAACTTATATGTTGTATTGGTTTGTGTATATATAGCACATAATTATGCAATTTTTTCAATATTCTTTTCATTCTTTTTTTTTAATATTGTTTGTTTGTCTGCTGACACAATAGACATTTCTGTTACTCCCTGTATCAGAGGATATTAGCTGATCATCAGATGCTGCTGATCATGTCTTAGATGAATAACGTAGTGGGTGTGCTTTTTTATTACTATTCTTTTTTTAGCTTTATTTACCCTGAATTAAAGTCAATATTACAAAGACAACATTATTTGCTTTATTATTTGAGCTTATGGCTCTATACCTTTACATGAAGTCAGATGCTGTGATGTCAGATTTGTGTAGAATAATGACCTAAGCCCTATATACACATGGTATCAGGACACAGCTCTTCAGAAGTCCTTTTATTTGGATTTGAGTTGACTCTAGAGAGTCTTCGGTGATTTTTCTTTATCCCAGCCTCAGGTTTTTTTTTGCTTCAGTCTCAGCCAGTGGTGGACAAAGTACACAAACCTTGTACTTAAGTTATAGTAGAGATAACCAAGGTAAAATGCTCCCACAGCAAGAGTAGAGGTTTAGACTTCCACCTGAGTAAAAGTATTCACAGTTTTTTAAAGTATTTACCTTCAAATGTACTTAAGTTTTTTTGTTTTTTTTTTTTGTTTTTTTTTTCCCCAAGTTCAATTGTCAGATTTACTTGTCATTTGCACAAGTCATGCATTGAAATGCTTGTGGTGAGGCTCATGTTGATACTCTACAGCAGGACAACACTATATACATACTAAACATTAAAATAAAGAGATATAAAAGAAATATATTAAATAAATACAGAATATACAAAGACAGGAGGGGTCTGTAGAAAAGTTATGTAAATGTAAAGGATAGTCTGAGAGAGAGCAGCGATATAATATTTCTGTTGTTTAAAGTGAGTCAGTGATATTGTCCATAGTGGTGATGTATTATTATTAATAATAATAATATAAAGTGTCCGAGTGCAGTGATATTGGTGAAAGGCTCACAGCTTGTTCAGGAACCTGATGGCTTGTGAGTAAAAATACTTGTACTTAAGTGTAGAGAGTAACAGTAGCATGATTTATTATGGTTCTAATGTCCTATTATCATTTCTGCAACGAGACTCTTCATCAGCTCAGTCTAGGTAAACACAGAACAGTGAAAGGGAACAGTTTCCATTAGCTAGAACCAGGCTCTATTCAACAGCTCAAAACAAGTTCACAGCAAAGTGACCATTGTGCCATAATTACTGGACTTGCTTTACACTTCTTTCATTTAGACATGTTGCGTTTTTATGCGCACATAAGCCAAAAGGAAGGCAGATTTGGCTGTGTTGAGTTAAAAGACCGTCAGAATGGAAAAGTTTCAGCACAGATTCACTAACGCATTGCCCTTTCTGAGTCACTGTACATCACAATGTTAACCAACACTGGTTTTAAAAAATGACCCCTTTATTATAGAAAAACCCTCAGTGTGTGGGGTACGACTGGAGTGCTGCAAAAATGTGGTATTGTAGTTCATGTAGCAGATAAGACTGCAAGTTTTCACAATGGCTAATACAGCTAGATGTATAAAAGTATTAAAGAAAATGGAACATGTAACTAAACTTCACCTAGATTAACTAGTTAACATTCTTTACATGCTAGCCCTGTCTTAGCTTTGCCTCTTTCTGTTAAACCGCACATTTATTACATTAAGTCAGTTTACACCAAGTCTGTTATTTACAAACTGAAAAAAAGCATGTCAAGTTTTAAAAAAAGATCACACGCATATTAATGCTGTCCTTCACACGGTGTCTGAAACTACCGGACTGCAGCACTGTGTAAAATCATTGATCAGGGCCTGGTCAATTTTCTTCTGCATGGATGTGTTAACATCAGGTTGGTAAATCAGAGCTTCATTATCGTAACTGAAACAGTCAGTTAATCTTGCTTACAGAGAAGCACTATGAGTTTATCCAGCAAGCAGCATGCTGACTACAGTGGGCAGAGGTTAAAGAAGCTGTAGCGGAGCAGGTCTGAAAGGCAATGAATGATGGCGAGTAACGGTTTAGTGACTGTACTCCTTTATGAGAGGAGCAACAAGCAGAAGCAGAGCCTTGAATTCCCTCAGTGGCCTAAAGAAATACCTGTAGAATCACTGGTTCAGCTTCAGCTCCTTTAAGAGGCGGTAATGTCCCTGAGTTGTCGTTTATGCAGAAGTTTATGTACCTTTTAGTTGCAGTGCGTAAAAGAAATGTTTTCGGGGGCTTTAGACAGAAAAAATGTTCAGACTTGGTATAGAGCACCTAGGTAATAAATCAGAACTGTTTCCCCATCCCCCCCACCCCTCTTTATCTGGGATTTATACTCTGTATAAATGGGCCTTAAGGCTCATTACTGGAAGCCCCTTCGAACCTGATGCTGCTGTGAGCTGCAGGAGAACAGAGTTGCTGTTGCAGAACCGACTCTCACTGAAGTCTGGAATGAAAGTTGTTGTCATTAATTTGCCACATTAAGGTTCTAATTTAATCAGGCCTACTGAAGTTTCACGAGCCGTAACCCTTCGATTCACGGTGCGAGTCAGTCAGAGTGTGACTTAAGTGAAGGTAAATAGTCTTTTGCCAAATCCCAGCCAAACCTGATGATGGGAAACTATAGAGCACTGTTCCTCAACCCTATTCCTTTGCCCTCTCTCCGTCCTGCACATCGCTTTTCTTTCTCCTTCAGCTCAATAAAGGGCTGTTATTGAGCTGATTAGCTGGATCAGGTGTGTTGTGAGCAAGGACAACACCTTAAAGTGCAGGGTGTTGGGCCTCTAGGAACAGGGTTGAGAAACCCTGCTGTTGAATATCAAAGTGTTTTCTGACGGCAAGCTTAGCCTCTCTGTCATCTGAAGTTGGGGCACCAATATTGTGTGGTCTGGCAGCTTCCAAAGAAACCTTCCTTTCAGCTATGCAGGGGGATCTGACCGTGGGCAACTCCACTGCTGCTATTCTAATTCAGTTCACCTATCAAAAGCACTGGTTACAATGCAGATTAATGCACGGTTCGATGCCTGTGACTTTGACTTTGCATGCAGTGAACAGAGGAATAAATGTCCATCTCTAGCCCAAGTTCAGAGTCAAAGCTCCTACTGCATCAAACACTTAGAGGGCTTAAACCTGGCCAGCGAAGTAGTCTGCAAGAGCGGGAATGGTACCTTTTAACATCGCTACCTGGAGTCTGTGAATGGCTGACATAAGCCCTTGTGAAAGTGTTGTTCTGAAATGTAAAATAGATGTAGATGAAAATGCCATGCAGAAGTGTGTCCTACAGAAAGGTCTCATTATGAAACTGGGGCAAAAGAAGCCATGCAGTTATTTAAAGTTTGGGCACCCCAGGTCAAATGACACGTTTCCCTGCTTTATAATTGGTTCATCTAAAAAAACGCAAAAGTTTGGGCACTAAAGTCTCAATTACATAAGGGACGGTTAGACAGGCCAAGAGTTAGCATTAGGAATTGCCAGCTGATGACAGAGCATAATAAATTCCATCAGTCTTTAAACCTTGTGCCAACGCTTAATAACCATAAGCTCTTTTGAGCAGCTGACTGAGTATCTGAAAATGAGGCTAACTGATGCATACACAGCAGGGCCTGACATTAAGAACTGGCCAATAAGGAGACCTGTGGAAGTAAAGGCAACACCCGAAAGAGTTGGAACTGCTCGTGTCATGGTGAGAGGCAAAGCAAAACCCCCATATGGAACTGCAAAGAGGTTTTCTTCTTCAGAGGCACAATAACCTAAAGCATGCGTCAAAAGTCATCAGTGCCGTGAAGTACTTGGCCTTCATAGTCCCCTGACCTGAACACCAATGAAAATCTGTGGGTGGATCTTGAACGTGTGAGAGGCTTTCAATGCTGAAGAGTGGGTGGAAATCCCTAAAGAGATTAGAAGCAGTGTTGTTTGTTTGTAATAGGGTTTACCAATGCTTTTATATCTGCCCAAGGGAGGTGTCACGAAGTTAGTAGGTAGGCTAAGATCCTGTTTTACATGTTTTAATGTCAGTACCTTGCTAAACCTGGCTGTGGCTTAAACCATAACTGCTTGCAGACTGATGAAGAGATGCAGATATTAATAACATGCAGGTAAAATTTAATGTAAACAGCCAATCAGTATTCTAGATTTTGGGGACAGGCGTGCATTCTGGCTCATATATGTTAGTGCAGATTATTTAGACGCTGATTCAGTATTTAATTTATTTGGAATTGTTCTGTACTCTCTGGTTGGAGTAACTATCAGTTTTGTAAAAGTGTTGCATTTAGGAACCATAACACAATCCTATTTGTAGGTGGTGTTTTTTTTGTTGTTGTTTCTTTTTTGTTTTTCTTAACAGCTCACTGCAGCATCTGTTTACTAGGTTTTTGCAATATTACACAGCTTGAAATCTCAAGATTTAATTCCCACAAACCATTTTGTGATCCATTATTTACATTGTTTTTTTTCATAAAGTATTCGTAAAAAAGTTTATTGATCTGATTGTTTGGAGAAAAAAAAAAAAAAGAATTGAATGTGAAATAAGAGCCAGCTCAGGGTGGTACCCCAGAGTATGTGGAAACAGCACCCCCTTTAATTTGGGTGTGGCATCACAGGCAGCAAGCTGGAAAACAGTGACCCCAGTTATTAACAAACAGACGAACGCTCCCCAGACTTTCGTTTCATGCAGTGTCTGATGGTAATTCACTTCATGCAGCAATGTGAAATGTTTGATGTAGTCTGTTTGAGAGGAGATGAAACTTGGAGTGGATGGAAGAGTTCTGACACTGGCTAGGTAGAGCTTCAGATGCTGTGTAGGACAGTGTGCTGTTTGTCAGCTGGGCTGAGCATACACATGAGCACGTTCAGTATCCTTGCAGAGCGTCGTGTACTTCTTACCTTTTCCATTTTAGTAGGGCACTCTCAACACAAGTTAGGAAGAAGGAATGCTCTCAGGGGGGCTGCCAGTTTTGGGATTCTTCTGCGGTTCTCAGTTGTTGAACCTTTCGAAAGTTGCGGTCACATCCACTGTTCTTGTATTCTGTTTTCCTCCCTCAGGTCCCTTTTTATTACGGGTTTATGTACAAGACTG
Source organism: Prochilodus magdalenae (assembly GCA_024036415.1). NCBI lineage: Eukaryota > Metazoa > Chordata > Actinopteri > Characiformes > Prochilodontidae > Prochilodus > Prochilodus magdalenae. Next base: position 151,238 of record JAMWET010002498.1, read on the forward strand.
TATGAATTTATTTCATCATGGCTATTTTCTTTATGCCTCGGTGTTAAACTAGCTTCTACTGTGCCTTTAGGGCTCATATATGTAAACTGCCACTCCTGATTGGCTGCTCTGCTTTGTACCTCTTTGAAAAAGGCATTATTCGTTTTTGTTCATTTGTAATGAAAAACAGTGGGTGCCGAGGTATGTGCAACCTTCAAAGAGAGCTGGAGGTGGGAGCAAGTGCTTGTACGCTAGAAGGAGCTGCTTTCTATGAAAGAATAAAGAATATAAGTAACAAAAAAAGAAAAAGCATGCGGGTACACTTTCCCTTGAGTCTGTCTTGTCCACCTCCATTGGCTGCTGGCAGTTTCATAAGGACGAGTGAGTCATCATCCAGCCTAAGGCCACTATGTAGCACCCACTACATTTAACCAAGACTAAAGACCTTGGATAAAGTCTAACCGCTAATCCAGGTTACCTGAGTCTCTGCCTGTCTCTCCTCATATGTCTGTTTTTGTAAGGTGTGCACTAATGACGAGACACCTGGTTACAGTCCTGGCTGGATTTGAAATCATTTGGTTTGCCGTGGAGATATCTCATATAAAGTAACCCATCCGTTATCTCGGAGTGGACAAAGTGAGCATGCTTTAGAGGAAGAGTGACTGAAGGAGATGGATTATAGTGGCTGTGTTCCAGTGTGTATTGTAGACTTGGCTGCTCAGAGGTTTTAACAGTGCTGATGCTGAATGAGCCCTTTGCTTTTATTGAATGGATCCAGACTATTAGGAAAGTGTACGCGTGTGCTCTCTTCATTAGCTGGTTTGGTCAGAGAGCATATGGCCAAGCTGTGAGTCTTGATTTGTCTAGGAAATCCGAATCATCCCAAAGCAGCTTTCCAGTATTGGCTTCATTAAGGCGAGTGCAAGGCCGTGTACGAGAACTCAGCATTAAGTTCACTTGTTCAATAATTTAAATGTAGAATGATGTAGACTGTAAGTTGGCATCGAGACTAGAGCTGGGAGTGTGTTGGTTGCGGCTTTTGGTGTTCAGACGGTTGCTTGCTCTCTGACCAAGATGACAAATGTAACCATTACTGCATGTATTGTAAACATGCCTGCTAGCATCTTACTATAATATTTCTAAAAGAGATTTCTCCAGGTTAAAGGCTTGGAAAGGTGGAAGCAGAAGGGCTATGAGGGCTTTGGAGCGTCCTTTCTTGGCCTTGAGAGCATAAATTAATGGTCTCTGTCTCCTCTCGGTCTTAACATCATTTCAATTCTGTGC
>JAMWET010002498.1:157500-165000 GCA_024036415.1 Prochilodus magdalenae
AAGGATAAGAATAATAAATAGCCAGAACGGTGCTATATGGTATATATGAATATCTGTGTGTGTATGTGGATATTCTATAAGTAAATGAGCCTATGTAGACATGCAGTATATTATAAAGTCTAGTATTTACATAATCTGTATAGTTGTGCAAATACAGGGGTTGGACAATGAAACTGAAACACTTGGTTTTAGACCACAATCGTTTATTAGTATGGTGTAGGGCCTCCTTTTGCGGCCAATACAGCGTCAGTTCATCTTGGGAATGACATATACTGCGTCCTGCACAGTGGTCAGAGGGATTTTAAGCCATTCTTCTTGCAGGATAGTGGCCAGGTCACTACGTGATGCTGGTGGAGGTTCGTCCTTCTTGGTGGTATGCTGACATTACCCTGGATACCGTGGCTCCTTGATTACATCACAAAGACTTGCTGTCTTGGTCACAGATGCGCCAGCAAGACGTGCACCAACAATTTGTCCTCTTTTGAACTCTGGTATGTCACCCATAATGTTGTGTGCATTGCAGTATTTTGAGCAGAACTGTGCTCTTACCTGCTAACTGAACCTTCACACTCTGCTCTTACTGGTGCAATGTGCAATTAATGAAGATTGGCCACCAGGCTGGTCCAATTTAGCCATGAGACCTCCCACACTAAAATGACAGGTGTTTCAGTTTCATTGTCCAACCCGTGGATGTGTTGTGTTACAGAGGAGTTCTGTAATGCAGTGAGATATTAGTCAGTGATGTTGGGCTGAATTTTTTGTACTTTTCTTTTTGATCACATTGTAGAGGCATATGGTTGCTACAGATTGCGTTTCTGTTGTAGATCTAACTGTCTGTCTTCAGTTTCCTAACTGAATATAAATAGAAACAACATAAGCTTTGTGTGCTTTTATAGCTCACAGTAAGTCGAACGTTCTAAACCGGACTGATCAAGCTGTGTAGCCTGACAGCTGAATTTTTGGATAATTAAATGCTGACGATGCGACCAAAGTCATACAGATTAGTTTAATGCTAAGGTAGTTAATAACGCAAAAACTTACCAACTCCACAGTGGTGGTGATGGGATCCGGAGGGCTGAGGTTTAACGTTTCTGCAAGCTTCCCCACAAAAAGTTATTCCATGAAATGGTTCTGAAAATGCAGTCTGATATCCGGTGTACTGTTCTACAGAAGGTACAATTTTGGCTTAAAACATATTTGAATATATGCTCAGGGATTCTAAGGTGCACACATGGCATTGAAATGCAAAAGAGCCCCTGAAGAAAACAGATCTACCACTGTTTTACCATTTTCTACACTGCATAAAAAACCTAAGACATGCAAAACCACAGTGAAGGATTTTGTCAGCCATCAAAGTAGAGCTAAGCTATCCCCTTGGATAAATCCCTGGATTCAGTTCGGGAGAAGTTTCCGGGATGTGTTTACAGGAAGGGTTTTGGGTGGCTGTTGGCTTCTAGAGTAACAACATTAGCCTCATAGCTCCAGCAAAAAACTGAAGAAGCAAAATGTGGGCACCCAGCATGTCTCTACTGAGAGACTACATCTGGGGTAAGTGGGAAACTCTGTAAATTCGATTTTTCGCCAGTCCATTCCGTTAAGAGCTCATAGACATGTTACCAGAATTTCTTGGCTCTTTTGGCCAGCTTAGGGACTGCGTCTATGCTTCTGTGTGTTTTAGAGAGCGAGAGGAAGTTTTTCTGTTGGCTCCGGTGGGATCGAGGTGGTGGTTGGTGCTCATACTCTTTATCTTTAATGGCGACAGCATCAGTGTGCAGCTGAGATTTCCCCTGGCAGTGTCTACAGCCTCATAACGTTGCTCTTCCTCCAGCTGAAAAGTTTGCAGCATTGTGTCCGGGGATGCCTATAGGTGGGAGAGAAAGAGAGACGGAAAGAAAAGTGGAGCACTGAAAGCACTCTCATTGCTCGCCTCCATAGGCACCCAGTTCTCTGCTGTATTAACCTGCTCAATGGAGCGGCAAATCATCAGCAGCAGCTGGCCATTGCAGCACTGCCTCCCTGAGCCTTTACCTGAGTCTCACACACACACACGCACTCTTCACACTCTCGAGCTTGACCCGTCTCTTCTTACACTTGCATCATCTTTATCGTTCACCACCCATTTCAGTGCCTTCACACCCTCAAACACAACCTGTGACCCACTTTTCAGCACGCTCTGCTTCTGTTCTCTCACTCTTTGCTCTGACGCACAAATCCTTGTATTGTCGATGTTCAGAAGTTGCTTTACATGAGTCCAAGTCGAGACTTAAGTAGGCTTTGGTGCAGGTACTTGAGTACTCCTTTAACTGTGTTGGTAGTCAAACGCCGGGATCTCTACTCAAAGGCTTCTGATTCTGTGACTGAGTACTCAGTTCACATTCTGTTCCAGCACAAGAACACTGAGAACATACACCATTTTAACAGTCCTGTTCAGAAATGCATTCTTTTGCTGTTCTGTACAAAAAAATCCAAACAATAGAAACATGTTTTATGTGGAATGTTTTCCCAAATGGAACATAGGAATTTGAATGTGGCTCAGATGCCCGTAGCCCAGTTAGAGCTGCTTTTGGACGTGCTAGCACCATAAAGCAACAAAGCAGCAGGCCACCTAATTGTTTTGATGTTTATCAAAAGAAGTGATGGTTGGTGGGACACAAGGCAACATTTTTGCCTTTCAGGGCCACACGGGGGTGTGGTGGGTGTTGTAGCAGTGTTGGGACGTAGACAGCAAACTGCCAAACCGTGTGGATGCACATCGCCCGCATCCGTATAGTCGCAGCCTTAGTGCCGAGTGGTATGTTGAAGAATGAGCCAGAATCTGTGTATTTCAGGCGATCAGTTTGTTCAATTGAGCCAGTTAATCTACAGCATACTGGTTTCCATGTTTACCAGTGTGCAGACTGGGCCCGGCAGTTATGGATTTGGGCCATTTGCCCAACCCCATGAATCCATAGTTTGATCTGCACCTTATTTTTAAGTCATGCTCTATTTGGCTTTGATCCGTTAGCTGTGGATCAGGCAGGGTTGATTCTACATGGTTCTAGATAGATTGACCATCCTGTGGTACCTGGAATCTGGTTCTACATCCCTCCATACAGTGACTTTGTGTCTTGTATGGAAAGCATGTCTGCACCTCTTCAGTTTCCCAGTTACCTATTGTTTTTCCATCCTTGCGGTTTGTTTGCTTATCGGATTGTAGTCAGATATAAACCAGTCCCGTCTAACTTCACTCACTGCACACGCTGGGCTCCGAATGAGTGAGTGCAGACCCGGCTTATGTTGACAGCAGTGCTGGTGAGTGAGCTGTGTCAGTGTCAACCACTGCAGTCTCCTAAAGGCCTGATTTATGCCACCTTATTTGCCTGCCAGTAAATATGGATGTCTGGTGCTTTTATCTGCTAAGTGGATTGCGCTGCGCGTGTTGTGTCGCTTCAAGGCTTCTCCACGTCTCCGATGTAAATCTTCTCCTTAGAGCGATCACTCTTCCTTTAAGGCTCCCTCACGACTCCTGCATCTCTTTTCCCATCTCTCACTCTCCCTCCATCTCCTCCCTCTGAGTCAGCGGCAGTAATGATTCCACAGTTTTTTGTTTTTTTTAACAGTCTGCCACTGCTGCTGGTTTGCCCTCATTAGAAGTATCTCCGCTTTCTTCACTTTTTGCCTTTCCAAGACGCACAGAGCAGAGACGCAGGTGGTAGGAACACAACACACGTGTGTGCTAGAGCTTCTGGAGTGGCTTTAAATGCCTCACCACCCAGACCACTCACTAGGGGTGCTGTGTTTGAAACTATTTCTGATTCTGAGACTCAAATTTTGAGATTTCATTTGGTAAAAAGCCCCTGGAGTGAAAGCTGTGTACCGAAAGAAGCCCCAAACGAATTAACCATTTGTGCAAACCATTTTTGACCTCTGGCTTCAACCTATACATGCAGTGCACGCTTGCCCTGAAAGCTGGGCAACCCTATCCATGGTACCCAGCTGGGCAAACCCTGCTCCATGGTACCCATGGGACTGAACTGTTGACCTTGGTGCCACAGGGCTGGTTTCCATAACTGTCGGTTCATGGGACTGAACTGCTGACCTTAGGGTCACAGGGCTGGTTCCAAGAACAAATTGAACTGGCCACCCGTTAAAAATACATTCAGCTGTCTACCAGGTCCTGTGTTTAAACCACTATAGAATGATCTCCCGTTATTTTCAGATCTTACTGGTATCAGATTAATAAAAGAAAACTTCAGAAATCATTTAGTGAGTTAATAAAGTGTCACCTGAGTAACTCACTGATTTCTTTCTAAAAGGTGTGAAGATTACTGAGGTACATCATTACTGAAGTGAGAACAGTCAGAATTAGCCCATTGTTCTATATTACTTTTGTTGTATTGTTATTTGAGCAGATTTTAAATAATGCCTTTCATCGTTGAATATCAAATTTAACCGAAAATAACCATCGCTAAATTCAGTACACTGGTGTAAGTGCCTGTCCGTTTTTACACCCTGAACGCTCACCCTAGAAACAACATCAGAATGTTCACAACCCAGAAAGCATCAGGTCTTATCATTTCTTATCGACCGGCTGAGTCTGAGCTGCAAGCTTTATAGATCCATTATACAACAAGTACAGCGGTGTACATGCCATTTTGCACCAACAAGCTGGGCATTGGACCCTCAACCCTGTGGAGCTTCCTCAAAGCCTGCAGGGAGCACCTTAATAATGGAAAGAGAGCTGTGCTTCCTCACTCTGGAGGCTGTATGTTTTTGGAAAGCGTGCTCTCGGAATTGTGTGGGGGACGTTTGGAGTGACTCATTGCTTGTTCTGAGTGGTTTACGGGGTGCCTTGGGGTAGCTGAAATGGAGGGAGGCTCAAAGGACTCGAAGCGCAGGTTTAAAGGACCAAAGATCCTCGGCTAAAGCCTCAATCTCAGGCTTCCCATGCACTTTCAAGTGGAAATCCAACTCTGCTAAGTGTTTGATGTTTGGCAGCAGCTTGGCTTCTAACTAAATGGTTTTTGGCACATCTCTAATGGAAGTCGCAAAGCCCGATAGAAAGAAGGCGTGGAGTCATCTGGATAGCCAGGTGGCGTTCCGCAGGCAGTGCCGCCAGAGAAAATGCACCTGCAGCCCTGAGGGACCAGGTGTGGAAGAGGCACTGTGTTTTCATCTGGACTTTTGTATGCGAATGAACAAACACTTAATGCAGGCGAAAGATAACGAGGCGTATATTCGGTAGGACCTCACTTCAGAAAAGTGGCCGGAAGGCTGCATGACTCCTACATACCACCTACATGAACAATATACCAGTAGCAAGCATTTGCCAGCTTTGGTGTCAGGTTGGCGTAACCTCTTTGTTAGGCCACAATGATATTTATCCTGATGTTGTCATGGCACTCTTTGGGCAATTGGCATCGACATGATCCCTGTTATTCCTCCAGACTGTTGGGACTATACATTCCTGTAGGCAGCAGTCCGGTGGGGGCGTGTTTTAAACCACTCCACCCAGTGGTTGGCATTGCACATAATTATCTAAGGCTTGTGAGCTACTGTTTGGCCTGATGCATAGTTCTTCCAGAGGCAGCTTGGAATTCTGTAGTGACTGATGTAACAGAGGAGTGGTGATATTTACAATCTCGCTCTGTGAGTTTGAGTGGCTAAGCTATTGTTGCTCCTTGCATTTCGCAGTGCTAGCACTTCACTGTTAGAATAAGCCTTTGTGAATGTTCCTGTAGGCTGTCTCGGTAGTCTTGATGAGCTTCTGTGGATGTTGTGTAGCCCAACGAAATGTTACACAAAAAAAATCTGCTCTTTTTGGTGAACCTGAGGGTGAATTAGCCCGTGTGCGTCCTTTGGCAGCAAGTGGGGAAGATTTAAATGAGAAATAGATGATTTGATATATACCGAAGCTTCTCTACGCAGACATTAGGATGGCATGTTCCTCCATGACTGTGATAATAGGTGTCCTTTGTGGAGGACTGAAAAGCTTTTTTTAGCAGTGTGCAGAGTGCTCTCTACTGTCATTTCCTCTTCCGCGCTCATTGTGGCGTGCTGAATGCAGGCGCTACGTGAGAACAGAGGGGACTGCGACGCAGTCCTGCCGTGCACCTTTGTGGAAATGCACTTATCCCCACAGCGAGGGTTAACGGTCAGCTCAGCCCGAGCAGGGTAATGACGGAAGAAAAGGCTTTACATCACCTGCATGGTGCTCTTTTTTTTTTTTTTTTCCCCCATTGCCTTTCTACCAAGTTAAATACAAGTGTCACAGTTCAAGTCTTTGATGCCAAAGAAGGATACGTTAACTGAAACTCAATCAAGCACAGGAATAAAAGAATGAGTCATTGCAAAAGGAGACGTCTTTTAGGGTTGAACCTTCAGGAGAGTACGTGTGGTTTAAGTTAGGAGTGTTCTTGAGCAAAGCGAACAATAAAGTAAGGAACCTGTGAGTCACTTGGTTGTTAAAGAGACCCAAAGTCATAGGCCTCCATGTTAAAGAATCAGTGTTATGACTTGAACGCCTACGTTAAGCCCAGAGGTTTGAGTGTAATTACCAGTATTAGAAATATTCATTCATACTTGTTGTACCTTGTCGACCTCAATATTTCACAGAACGTATTTTTCCTGCTCTTAGAAAATCAGTAAATTTGAAGTGGAAAGTCGCAGGCTATTGTAAAGAAAAAGCCTAATGGGTTCTTCAGGAATGTCGCCTATGGCGATTTATTATGAGCAGGACTGGCAGTCTTGTTGCTTAGAAAATGAACAGAAACATAGAAATGTGTTTCAGCAGATGGTCATATACGCATTTCTCCAAGCAGCGCATGACAGAACTGCCCTTTTGGAGGGATCACTTTGAAACAGATGCACGGTGTGTGGGATGCTGTTCAGAATGCATCTGCAGATATAACGAATTCATTTATATCAGCCTCATAACCATTCTGCATGTAGGTCTCAGTGATATTGTTGGGGGGGTGGTGGTGGTGGTGGTGTAGGTGTATAATTATGGCAATAAATGATGTACCTCAATACGCATATGTTCTTTCTGGATTGGCCCGGAATTGTTTTTTTCCTGTTTACCGATGGAAGCTGGTGTTAAATGCGAGGAAATCGTGGAAGAAAACACATTGTTGGCAAATATATCAACAATGTTAACTCCGATAAGAAACTAAAAAAATTGTATATTTATTTTTGTTTGTGAATTTATGTATGCAGTTACTAAAGGTATATTTCCTTTGCCCTGCAGGGGGTGCTATTTACCTTGTCTCTCTCAGTAAATAATCTTTCACCAGGTGTAGCTAAACCTTAGGAATTTTGCCTGTGTCACCTCATAAACTGGTGGTATCCCCTATTCTGTCTAATCGCTTTAAATTGACGTTTCTATGAGTGCAAAACACACTAAAAAAAATAAAATAAATCTTATATCTTGTCATTAAAAAAGAGCATACATGATGATGTAATTCTAAAGAGTTTTCCTCAAATATGTTTTAATATTAGTTCTGAGAAACTTTGAGTTGTCAT
>JAMWET010002498.1:167500-172500 GCA_024036415.1 Prochilodus magdalenae
CCTGCCTCTAATTAATTTATACATAAAGCCATGCAAAAGCTTTAAGAGCACTCGAACACTTATCCTGACCTCAGTGGAGTGAATTGGGAGCGGATTAGTTCTCAGCCAAAAGCAGGAATTGGCCTCAAACCAGTAATTGTGTTCACCGGGGAATGTTTGTAATGAGAGGAACGAGCCCCGTGTGACATAGAGAAGATGAGAAAGTTCCTGATAGCAGTATCAGTGTTAGATTGTTTATTATTTTTTTTAATATACTCTCATTCCACCAGTGTCTCTTTGTCTGCAGTGTATGTGTTTCCTTTCCTGCTGGTAATCATGTGCTTTAGAAGCATACACAACAAGCAGCCGCTGATTATCTCATAAGAGCGGGGCATGGCAAGGCCCGGAAAATATAAGATGGTAAACAAACAGTCAGTTCAAACCCGGCATGTTGGATGTGGGAGAAAGCTGCAGGCATAAAGACGTTAGCCATATGGACAAGGGCCAAATGGTTCCGGCCATCTGAGTGGGTTGGAGCAACAGTCAGCAGTATAGACTGCCTACCAGCAGTGGCCCGATGTAGTACAAGCTATGGCCGGTAACAGGGTGTTGGGCTCTGAAGGCTAATCAGTGCTCAGGGTCAAATAAGGCTGTTCTGTTTGTTCCGAACGGACAAAATGTTCTACTGTGGCACATATTTGTATGATGGATGCTTGAGAAATGTGTCATGGCACCCTGGTGTAAGTGGGGCTGCATAGCTGTAGACCCCGCCAAGAGCCTATTAACCCTGTCCATCGTCCAAAGTGGCTACAATGGGCGTGTGTGCGTTCGGACGAGCAACAGAGAAAGATTGTTTGGTCTTTGTATGTTACATGGTTGTGTATGTGTGTGGGAAGTGGTGGCACCAGGCAGTGTTCTGCTGGGAAGCCTTGGGTCCATGCATCGATACGGATTGCAGTTGGACACGTGGCATTTACCTAAACGTTGTTGTGAACAAGGTACACCCTGTCATGTCCTGAATGTCTTGGTGCGTTTCGAGGTCTTAGAGTTTGTGTCTTGTGCCTGGTTCAGGACTGTTGTGGCAGCACCTGGCGGGGGGAAAGCAGCTTGTAAATGAGGTGGTCATAATGTTTCAGGCAGAGAGCGAGAGCGACAGACCTGAGATTGCTTATGATGCCATGACATAGATACAACCGAAAGGTGTACTTGGCTTCCTGGCAAAGTAGCCACATTATGAGCAAAGCATGTATTAAATCATTATGTATTGTGAACGTTTAGCTTCATCATTAATTATGTAACATAATCCCAGTCATTATTTCTTAGGGATGGATGTAGCTATTTGAAGAAATGTATACACTATAGTGGAATAATGTAATATAATATTATATAAATTATTTAATTGTTTATGCTCTGGTTTATGTATAATAATAATATTATATATATATATATTATAATAGTAACTAGGGAACTGGGAGTCACATGCCTCTTTCGTCTCTAAACTATGAACACTTTAGATAATCTCTATAAATTATAAATTCCAAATATATCTCACTGAGTATCACCAGGACACAGATCATGCTGTATTTGGATGTGTTGCTTTTGATACGAGGGTTGCCAGGTCTAGTAAAAATCTCGAACCAAATGCTTGCTTGTTTTCTCCTATTACTGCGTTTTTGAATTTTCAGACTAGTCCACTGTTCAAACACATGGAGTCTGATCTCAGGTGCATGCACTGTACCAAACACGGAATGGCCTATTTTGTGCATCTAAAAAAGCTGTTTGGAAACATTAAATGAAATGTATAGCTTTTAAATCAGCTAATAAGAGTCATTATAGATACTCCTAAAGCTGTATTTGCCTACATCTGCGACATGTTTAAATTAGTCACTCGTGATAAGAGCAGCTGCCAAATGCGTGAACATAAATGTTGCCATCACAAAGTGGATGTATATAGAGTAAAATGTCTATTCACCAACAAGCTTGGAATATGGTGCAAATTACTAACAGGCCAAGAATGTCCTTCAATGATATTCAAGGCTTGAAATGAAACATTTACATTAACGTTTACTTTAAAAAGGTGGCAGTGATGAAGGTTACTTATTAACTAATAGATTCAGCTATCATTGTTAATGTGAAGCTGCAGGAAGTGATGGTTTATCCAGCGTGAAGAACGAGAAGGGAACGTAAAGCTCCCTTAAATGTGTAATATAGTGTTTTCCATAAAGAGGCTAGCAAAATTAGCATTGTATTAAGAAAATCAGACAAATCAGACAAAATAACAGTTTTTCAAAAGAACATTGCATCATATTAATAAACGGTCCTGTGTTTCATTTCATCTTGGTTTCGTTTTTGCTGAAAAAGACCCTCGTAAATAGCCGTAAATCAATACAAGCCTATGGGGATCTCTTGGCATTAATAGTCCGGCAGGGTAGCGCTGTGGTTAGAAGTATTCTTGGTCCTCGGTGTATTGATATTTGAACACCTAGCTGTTTCCTCTGCGCTACGTGCGTGTGCGTTCATGCATCCCGGCAAGGATGAATATGATGTTGGTATGCATCACAGCAGCGGACTCCGTATTTTGCAGCGTTTCCTCTGGTTGATTAACTGAAATGAACATTTAGATGCGACTCAGGCTTCCACTCAGTCTGTTGACACAAATAATGCTGGGCTCTGAATAAACAAACAGTATGTAATCATTAAAGTTATATTTTTCACCTTGAGTGTACTCAGTCTAATTACGGAAAGTGTGTGCCTGCAGAAATGGTTGTGCCAGCTGGCTGCCTTGTGGTCTCCGGCTTGATGACTAAAGGCATAAATTGTTCACAGTGGACGGCTGGCCCTCCAGCCGCCCTTGCGTCCTGGGCATCGATATAACCTCGGTCATCAATCTCAACCCAGTCCTTTATTGATACGGCCTTTGCTTTCGGCTCGTTTCTCATTATGAACTTTCCGTTATTAAGTCGAATACATAGAGGCCATTGCTCTCAGTAGACTCCTCTTCTTCCTCTTCCTCCTCCTCCTCCCGACCTCTGTCCGCGCTCAAGAAATGCTTATTAAAAGCACAAATCCCTGAAGTGACCACAACCTCTCCCTCAGCACGTTTCTTACTGCCTCTCTACCTGACCTGTGGCTTCACTGCTTCATGGATTCTGTGGTCTCAGAATTAAAGGCTCTTAAGTGCTTCTTTGCTTAAAAGTACAGTTCAGTTTATTTGTGGGGTAGAGTCTCTGTAAACTTGAAAAGGCCCTTGTAATAGAAAAATGATTTTCTGTTTTGAAGAGTGGAATGTAGTAGGTTTTAAAACAAACCATTCACCCTCCCGTCCATGCGATTCATATGTGAAAAGTAAGCTCCAAAAACTGAATAAATCATTTTTGTGAAGTCCTTCATCCACCTGTTCAACCTACAGCATCTTAGCTCCACCCATTCACAACTAAAGTTATAAGTGTTACAGTCTGGACTACGAGGCATAACACAGATTATCCATTAGCTTTGGTTCTATGGGCATATAGTAGTCCGAATTACAAAAACTAGTGTAGTTAGACAGAACAGGTGAAAGGAAGAGGTTAAGAATGGTTCTGTAAAACATTACATTTACATTTCTGGTATTTAGCTTACGCTCTTATCCAGAGCAACTTACAAGGTTAATCACATTACAGGTAGGCCAATGTAGTGTTAGGAGTCTTGCCCAAGGACTCTTATTGGTTGTAGCACAGCATCACCCAGACCGGGATTCGAACCCCAGTCTCCCATGTGTGGTGGTGGCTACTTGGTGGGTAGTGGTGTTATCCGCTGAGCTACACCAACCACATTAGTGGCTGTGAAGTGTAGAAAATTAATTAAAGAAATATAAAATATAAGATTCTTCACACCTGCATGTCTCGTTCACAAAAATATCTGAAGAGTCATATACCAAAAAGATTTTGGGGGAACCAAAATGCTGCTTCTACATCCGGGGTCCCAAGCTCAAATTATCTTGGACCCACTAGCAAAGTGTTCCATCACTCCCCCCAACCCCCATGAATAACTGTTGTTGTTATTATTATTATTATTATTATTATTATTGTAATACTAATAATAGTAATGTTAGTAGTAATAATATTGTTAGTAGTATTTTTAACAGTGAGTGCGTAACGCATGTAATGCATACATTAGTGTTAAGTTAAATGAAATAAACTTGCGTTTCGCAGCACAGTGATACAAATTTCTTATTGAAAGACCTTCGGCGTTCCTGCTGGACCTGAGTGAAGTGTTCTCTGTTCTCATTCTGTGTGGTTACTGCCTTCATTAGATGATTCCTTTCATTTCTTTGTCTGGACATGCTGTATCTATTGCTGTGTTAAAACTGGAGTTAATCCACTGAGGCAGTTTAAAGGAGTAATATGGAAGATGATCAAACCTGTCAAATGCATATTTATACACATATCTATAGGGGACACAATATCACCACTCCTGTCATAAGAAACAGTTAGTCAGTGTTAGTAAATGTTCAAAGATCCAGTTACAACCTTTCCAGCTTTTTCAGTGTGCAGCGTTCATGCTGTCAGGTTGTCTTTTGAAAGGTTTCTCTTGCAGACAGCTGCTAAAATCCAGCTTATATTAGGTACCCAGCCACAGTGTCTTATTAGTAAAGCAAATCCATCCATCAGATGTAAATATTCAGCTGCAGTGAACTCAATTTTACCTGTAGCCAGATGCAGGGCTGGATTAAGACGCCTGCTCTATAGCTTGGCTCCACCGAACCCTTTTTGTCACCTTGTCTTTAAACAGCCCTGCACTGTTTGTGGCCACGGAGCTGGAGGAGTGCTGCCTCTGCTGTTTTGTAATGCGCAGGTCGTCTTCTGATGCCTGTGGGCCTCGGCGAGCTCTCTGTCGTCTGTTCCTTTGAGGCCAGCTGCAGAGACGTGGTCTACTTTGAGCTCGGGAGCTTTTGTGTGTGTCGCTCCCAGCTTAAGTGGGGTGGTTTATGACCAGGCTACTCCCCCCCTCCCCACCCCCTTAGTGTCTTCCATTAGTGCTCC